>CAUYPK010081441.1:0-13209 GCA_963574355.1 Loris lydekkerianus
AGAGAAACACACCAAAATTCACAGGGGAAATAGAGTTTGGAGTTGAATATAATAAGAAGAAGACAATTCTAATTAATTATCTAATGTAATAGAAAATAATCATATAAAGACTTTGCTACAGAAATAGAGAAGATAAAATACTTGAGGAAGGAAAAGGAAAAGCACATTTAACTCACATCCCCCAAACTGCAGCAAATCCTAAAGTAAAATATTTTAAAAAGAAAAAAAATTTGACCTAAAAGAATGTTTAATGGAAGTTTGATCTGGAAGAAATAAATAGCTTTGATAAATGAAGTAAAGAATCCCTCAATTTAATTTTTTATACAGCTAGAAAAATATCTTCATAAAACCATTATACATAAAATCCAATAATAGATTAGAGTGTACTACTAATAATAGAGAGTTTGTGACTAACTTGTAATCATAAATCCTAGCCTCAAAAGTTCAAAATATTTCCCATTTTAGTAAAAAAAAAAAAAAAAAAAAAAAAAATTTCAAATCTGAGCCCACAGGCTCATCAATTTTAGTAACTAACATCATTAACAACATTCAGTTTGGTTACACTTTCTAATTTTGCACTTATTTTTCCAGATGGTTGTAGAATATTTATATCACAAAAGTTTTTCTCTTACTAATAATATAGGCTTGTTATTATATTGTTATAGTTTTCTGTGAAAAAGTAAGGAGTTTAAGTGGAAGAAACTTCAAAATGAATGCAAACTTTATGATAATCTTGGGGTAAAAGAGAAGCTGTAATGCAATGAGTTTCTTAAGAAGGATGTTCTCAATGAGCCTCCATGTATAAATGTGATTTGATGTCACCTAAGTAATAAATTCAATTTGCTTTTGTGCTTTAGTGCAGCATTGGAAATTGGAAAACTTCCCAGACTCGCTAGGCTGGATATGAATTCTCACCTCCCCCAAACTTCAGTGTTTAACAAGTGCCTTTCCCAATTATAGCTGCATTCTGACAGTAACTAACCATTGCCCTGAGTGACGAGCAGAGAAAGCCAAGAGCCTTGGAGCTAAAAGAGATAAGTGAATGTGATCTCCAATCATACATTCAGCCAAAAAGGATTCCTCTTGGTTCCATTCTAATGTTTTCTACATCAGAGGCCAATCGAAGTGTATAATTTGCACTCATGCATTATAGGCATAGTAGATAACATTATAGGGACATAGTGACTCTGAAGTGATGGCAAATTTAGTGACCTCCTTTATTTTGTTGTTATATCAAAACAGCAACTAAAATTCTAACAATAATAAATAATCTACTTTATTAATATACTGGCAAATTTCTTTATGAGAGGAGAAAATCAGTGATTATGAAAAAAACTATTTCCATTTTATTGACAATTTTATTTAATAACACTATTTCTAGGCAGTTAATCTTCTAAACTTTTTTTTTTTCTTAAGAGTAAAGGAAGAAGCTGAAGATTTTTAAGTTGAGTGTTAACTTTTACACTTTAGGAAATGTTGTTATTTACAAGTGAGAAATTTGGAAAAGCCAAATTACTGTACATTCACAACAAAAAAAAATCCATTTCAAAATGTTAAAGCAAAAATTATTCTCAACTCTACTTCATCCTAAATCTCTACTTTTAAACGTTTAAAAACTGATTTTTTTTTTTTTTTTTTTCTGTCACACACATACGCAAATCACCATTAAGGAACAATCACTAACTATCTGACCTATGACCTTATTGAGCCATTAATAGATTTTTGGAAATACAATTGCATTTGTCTGCTTTATGATGTATGAACCTGACATTTATAATCATTTCTATATCAAATTCTTTAGCATTAGATTTTTTAATCACGCAAATATTTAAGAAACTAGAAAAAAAAACAATCTAAATGAATTATTTTCCTACTTTCAAACCTTTGTAATTTTACTTCTGAGATAGTTAAATCCTCTTCATAGTTGTTTTGATCATGATACTTTATTCACTGATCTAGGAGGTCAAAATCTAACAAAAGGGGATTTTTCTAAGCTAGGCTTTTTAAAAATGTGCTGCACAGAATATTAGCTCTTCAAGATGGTATTAGATGTTTTGAATTAAAATATGTTTCAGAGAAACTGTTATTAAATAATGTTGAATAGGCCCCTTTGCTCCATTGCTCTTCAGAATTTTCATTATGTATAAATTCTTACTATGAATGTCCAAGAGGCAAATACTTTATAGGATGTTTCCCAAGGGTATCAGTCATGGAACTTCTTTTTACTTTTCATTGAGAATTTTTAAAGATTAAATTTTTTGAGATACCTATTAGTTCTCAAAAATTCTTTAGGTGATATCTGAGATAACTAAAACTGTTTGACTGTAAGTGGGCCTGGATGACAGGATTAGCAATAACTGACTACAGGAGTAAGGATCACAGTTAACTTTGTAACATAGTGTGGGGGGGAAATGGATATTTTTTTTCTTCAATTTTAGCACAGGCACTTTAAAAAAGTAAATAAACAATAACATACTATGTTAAACATAACATACTATGGAAAAGAAATGTCCAACAGAAGAATTGATAAACAAGTTGTGGTATCTTCAAATAATGAAATATTAAAAAGCAATAAAAATGAATTAACTGCATATTCATAAAACAATATGAATAAATATGAAAAACTTAATATTGCATAAAAAAGACAGACACAATATATGTATTTATAGTTTTATTCATGCAAAATTCAAAAGCCAGGAAAATGAACCCTTTTTTTAATTTTGAGGTATACCCAGTTAGGTGCTAAAACCACAAAGAAACGCAAAAAATATTTACTATGAAAGGCAAAATTAAGGTTACCTATGATGAAGGTGGAAGGACAAGGTGGTGATTGAGAAAAGCCACCTCAGGTGTGGGAGAGGGACTCTGGGGTGCTGGGATGCTCAATTTCTTTTACCGGGTTATAGTTCCTGAGTCCTTGCATTGATATAAATCTTAGAACGCCAGATTACTTTTTTCCAGTTGAGAAGAAAGAAGTTATCTTTGGTTATTGTAAGGACAGTGCATTCAAAACTTAGGTCCAAATAAATTACTTTTTCACAAAACTGCGTGGTCTCTCTCTTCATGACCAGGCTATGGCAGCAAGGAGGGATAAAGCACCTTCACACATATGTTAAATCGTCAGATTTCCTTCCTAAGAGATCAATATAGGTGATGACACTTAGAAAGCTGTAAAATGGACCAATAGATGTGGTTATTCCCCATAGACATCTTATTTTGTCTCACCACAGTTGTTTTCTGAGCATTAGTAACTGAGCAGCCTCTGTGGAGGGAGATAGTAAGTAGCTAATACAGGTTCCCAAGTGAACCACAAACAAAGGGTGGTCAGAGTGTTGGAAAGTTAACAATCTGCTATTTCACTCTGTTATCAAAAAAAAAAAAAAAAAAAAAAGTTATGAGATGTTATCAACAACTGAATAAAATAATAAAAATTAAAAGCAGGACTAGAATAAAACTTTAGGGTTAATTAAACAATATCCAAGAACAAATTTTTTCTGCCCTAGAAAACCACCCTCAACAATCTCAGTGAGCCCCAGATTCTGACTCTCTCCTATGACAAACATTACCTTTCTAAATTCATCTTTCTTAAATATTAAAGTCAAATCCACTTGCCACCTTGCATGTAAGACATCAGAAGCATCTGAGTAATTTTTGCAGAATCAAATGGCGTGTCATGTATTGGGTGAAAGCCAGGATTGATGACTTCTAATTTGAACTTAGGTAACCTTAACTCCCCACGAGAGTAAAGCAAATGGGAAGTCTGGATGGAGACAATCAGTTTCCTAAATGCATTTTGGTGATCCATGCTGATGGTGCTATTGCTGTTAACGATGACCGTGATATTTTAATCAAAAACATTTTTAAAACCCCTTACTAAGTGCTTAGAGAATGCTAGGCACTTGTGTATGCCTTTGATTAAATTACTGAATTGTGCCCCTAAAAGAACCCTATGAAATGGGTTCTATATTCCCCACTTTACAGGAGAAAGGTTTGTCTGACCTAGGCTACTAATGTGGAAAAGCTGTAGGATACTAGAAATGCAGAAACATTCTTAGTTTAGCATTCACAGCTCTCTATTACCAAAGAAGGAAGCATTGAAAGTGCTGGCATTGTTTGCAACAAATTCGACGTCACTTCTCAAACTGTGGTCCCTTAGACCACGTGCCTTAGAACTATCTGAGGGAACACGCAGACTCTGAGGTTCTGCCTTGACTTAACTGAAGCCTGAATCTGTACATTCAGCCAATTTCCTGGATTGGTTTTTGTGAAAGCTGAAAATTGAGAATTACTAGCATTCCCCAAAAAGGCAATGAAAGTGTTAAACAATAAAATTCTAACTAGCAGCTATAAGGAGTGGAAGTTTGAAGAAAGCATTATAACTTCCACTCACTGAAGGTGGTTTTAGATATCAAATGCAATCTAAAATACTTCCTTCCATTCCAAAGTTTATTCCCATTGCTATTGAGGAGAAAACACAGACAGCAACTTTACCACTTAGAAAGAGACCAAAACTGGATTTCTACAAAGTGCTTTGAAATAGCGTTAATGAAGACACTTTTCCATTGATATTTTTCCATTGGTATTGAATATTTGATCAAACATTGGCTGCTCTTGGTTTAAGGTTAAAGACAGATGAAAACTACCAACAATAGTTCCATACCAGTCTTTCATCAACTGGTACGGAGCACAGACCATCATAGTGTTCAGGTAGTTTCCTTCAGCACATCTCAGTAAAATTTCCACCTATTCCTAGTGAAGTGCAGAAGTAAATTCCCGAGCTATGATGTATTTTTGTATTTGTTGTGTGTAATTATGCTGAAGTTAAATGTTTACTGAATGCATGTAGTTCTTATTTTAGTATGGACTTGGTAATCCGCAATCCTTTTTGTCACCTTCTTAAAGTCCATGGTGATGGTGAAGATGAGTGGGCCAGTTACATTCCAATGGACAGCTGTATGCCAGGTCCTAGATTCAGCAGACAGATTCGGGAATCAGAATCTGGACAGGATGATGAGCTCAGGAGTGTTATTTCTCCCTATACTGTCCTTTTGCTAGGATGTCTCATCAGGCTACAATTGAATTTGAGGATACAGTAAATTTGATCAAATTTAGTGTGAAATTTTGTGGCTTGAGTAGTTTATGTATATTTCTTATAATCTAAACTATACTTATAGCACACTTGATCACTCATCCTTCTCAAATATAATAAAACAACTATGATGTCATTGAATTATATGTTGTAAAGTGGTTAAATTGGCAATTTTATGTGTATTTTACCATAATAAAATGTACTAATTTAAAAATGTGCTACATATAGACATGTAAAAAATAAATTGGAATCTGTTTCTGATGGCTTTTTTTTTTTTTTTAAACAGTCTCACTCCGTTGCCCAGGCTAGAGTGCAGTAGCATCATAGCTCACAGCAACCTCAAAGTCTAGGGCTCAAACGATTCTCTTGCCTCTGCCTCCTGAGTAGCTAAAACTACAGATGCCTGCCACAACATCGTGGTCGTTTTTCTGTTTTTAGTAGAGACCTCGTCTCACTCTTGCTCAGGCTGGTCTTGAACTCCTGAGCTCTAGCAATTCATCTGCCTTGGCCTCCCAGAATGGTAGAATTACAGGCACGAGCCACTGTGCCCAGCCTCTGATGGCGTACTTCCAGCTTAACCTTTGTGTGGTGGGAAGGCTATATAATTATTCATCATTGTTTTCCTGATTTATTATATCAGAAAATATTATAAAAACTGATACTTAACATGTTTCATAACAAATAAAAAATATTTGCATGTATTTCTTTTTATTCATAAAGTGAACATCCACTGAACCCTTACTATAGATGAGGCACTGCACTACTCTAAAGGCAAAGCTAAATCAGATGAGATCCTTGCCCCCCCTCAGGGATTTGGTATCTATCAGTAAAGTAGTGAAAAAATATTTGAGTGCCTTGTATATGCCAGACATCAGTCAAACAAAAGAGATATATAAAGCACAGCAAGACATAGCCCTGTTTTCTGTGAGCTCAGAGTCTAGTTTAGGGAGATAAACATGAAACAGACTTGTACCATGTGACTTATATTCTCACAGAGCAGGAACAAAGGCATTTGAAAACACAGGCAGTAGGAGGAAAGTTATGAATGAGGCTGCTTCCAAGGCATCATGACTTATTTTGTCAAGTACCCTAAGTATGAAAACAGTCATGGCTTTAGGTAAACTTGGATTTCAGGAGTTCCAGGTACTACTCTACTCACACAGGACTCACTTAGACAAAGACAGGAGAAACACAAGCAAACTGTTTAGATTTGGTCACCAAATTATGGTTCTAACCGCATTAGAACCTAATGCAGTTAGCACAGCCACATTTTTTTTGACTTCCTTATGTCCTGGATAAGCATCAGGCTGGCTAGGACTTCTACACACCCAGGCATTAGAAGAATTAGCTCCGTGAATGTGGGTGAGTTCACTTTAGAGCTCACTTTTCTGAACTCTAAAATGATGGTAATAGATTAGACGCTGCAACAATATATCTATCATTGGTATGATTTCTTGATTTTTCCATGAGGTGCAATACTTGGAAAAGTGCTTGATAAAGCTAACTATATCTTTAAGATTAATAATAATAAAAAAGTCAGTACTGCTGCCTCTGGAAACTTGAGTGCCAAGGGATAAGTCGTATCTAATAATTAATAAAAAGTGGTTGTGAGGCATTTTGCAAATATAAAATGCCAGATAATTTATAAATATTTAACTAGTTATTAAATTTAATATGAATATTACATAGATGCCATTTTGATTTCCTATGCCACTTTATTGCCTCTGAGTGCTTTGTTGGTATTAATTATATTGCTGTTGATATTATTGCTGTTAATTGTATGGTTTCTTGAGGGGTATGTCCCAGGTAAAAAGGAAAAGAAAAATAGAGATGAATAATTAGTTATACAACTTTATTACTAGAAGACAATATTCTTTTCTTTTATAATGTAACTGAGATTTAAGTCAATTAATTGCCTCATTTATAGGGTTCTATTTTCACTTAAATCTAGTTTTATCTTTCCTTCTGCTGCTCTTGTTTGCTGGACTACAAACTTCTTTGAGTCACAGGCTATCTTATTCATCTCTGCATTCTAGATGGAGGAGTAAGTTCAGGGCTCCACAGCACCATGGAGTGAATACAATTAACAATATTTTATATGTTTACAAAATCTAGAAGAGGGGATTTTGAGTGGTCCCAGTACAAAGAAATGATAAATGTTTTGAGGTGATAAAACTGCTTATTACCCTGATTTGATCATTGTATTGTACACCTGTATCAAAATATCACCATGTGTCCCATAAATATGTAGAATTATTGTGTGTTATCTAAAAATAAAAGGAAAAAATAAATCATGGAAATTGAAAAAAAAATATTTGCTAACGCTTGAAGGAGGAAGAAGCTAACACAGTAAATGTGCTCATGTCCCTGTAACTCCCACCCTATATCCCAGGTGACCTTACGCCCTTGTAAGCAAGCAAGAATAAAGGACCTGTTTGAGAGATGGAGAAACTGAGACAAAGTCAGACTAACCCACCTAGTAAATAATGGACTCAACTCTATTTGTTCTCAAAGTGTCCACTTCTTATTAATTATTAATACCTCCCTTATACCAAAGAGTATAAAGATGGACTTGTTTGGGGCAAGAATGTATAGGGAAATATTACATCTTTTAAATATTATTCTTTATTGAGTTCTTAAAATGACTTTGGAAACTTGACTAAGCAGAAGAAAAAAAGAGTAGGAGGAATCAGCAATGAAGGAAAAGAGGAGAAAACAATAAATAGACCCAGAAAAGTAAGAAAATGTTTAAATAAAAGAAATACTATGAGCACTTCTTTGTAGAAAGGAAAACAGCCAAAACTCACATAGCACTTCAAGGTGTGAACTCATGTATGTTGGTGGGGGGAGGTCAGGAATAGAATTTACCTAATACCCTGTAGGCTTAGCTGCGGAGGTGTGGTGGAGTCTATAAGCAAAGCCATAAAGCAAGCACATGAGAAAGTAATTGGCTTTGCTGATAAGAGGCTAGGAAGAGAGCTGGCTGCAGGTGAGCCCAGTGATAAGCAGAATGCTTGATGCTGGGGAGACTTGATTGGAATAGTTTAATAAAAGCATGTGACTGTTGCCAATTAGAGGCTAAACGTAAAATATGATTCTGCTGCTAACTTTGCATCCAAGTAGAATTATACAGTGATTAGGCTAATAGAATGGCATTGGAAATCTGTAGGCATTGCGTTGGAGACTCACTATCTAGGACGCAGCTGAACAGAGCAGTAAAGCATCACTATCTCCACCTTACCTGGCCTGTGAGATGTTCATGCAGAAACAAGCTTGTGTGGAGGCAGGTCGAGAGGAGGAAGAGAGGTTTCCCAAGGTGCTCAGGAAAAGGAAGCTAATTTTAAGACCCAAGTCCCAATCTGTACTTACTCTTGTGAGAATTTTGTACATTTAGGTGTCCAATACTCAGGCAGACTTTTAGGGCAGTCTATAATAATTCTTCTACAACCTGCATAGTGTCTGTAGGAATCCTGTGCTTGGTAGACAGACACACACAGAAGAACAGCTTAGAAACAAATCTCCTCTGTGAGAAGAAGCCCTATTATTTTAAGCAAGGGTCCTACAGGCGGTGGGGAAGGAGTTTCTTTAACTAAGATCTCCCTCCCCTCCACCTCCAGTGAGTAAGAAAGGAAAGAAGTGTATAACATGGAAATAAAGTGTGCAAGAGTATGTATAAATAGTGCAACCTGACTGAAGAAATGGGGTATTCTCTTCTATTCTTTGGCACTATTATGGTTCCCTTTCCCCCTGCTCCCGCCACATCTTCTTTTTTGCCTCATCTACATTGGGACTTGGATTAAAGGCTGATTTACATCTGTTATGTGCCCTAATTTCCCAAGAGTGTATGAATGAATTCACAACAAAGGAGCTCTCCTTTTATTTCCATAAAATGTGATGCGTGGTGTCATTCAGCAGCTAGTGACATGTGGGCTGGCAATAATAAGGTCTTGCCTTTTGAAATAATCTGAGAACAATCCATGTTTAACTGTTTTTACTATTCAAATTAATTCAGATATTGAAATTATATTGCAGAATATATGAATTTTTCAAGCACCATGCAACCTAAGGTGGCAGCATAGTAGAAGGAACCACTGTCTTTTGGGGGGGAAGAAAAAAACTTATTAGTTGGTACCTAAAGTACAACTAGCATGATACAAGCTACACCCAACCCCATAGCAAGGCGCTCAGACTCCTGGGATTCATGTAATGATAACTCATTTCCTGGTTTCATTCTCCAAGCTATGCTAATACCAACTTAATTCCCATTCTACATGTTAAATCTAAGTTGCAGGTTAAATGTTGCTTTTTGTTTTTTTTCCTGAAGTAATAATGCTTGTGCTTGATTTGGAAACACCAAAGTGAAGACCTTTTCCCTTATTAAACAAACATTATTAAATTTCTTCTACCCTGACACCTCAAGAAAACTATTATTTTTAAAGACAGAGGGTACAATCATTGGTTCAAATTTCTTTGGCTCAATTTTATTTACTAGCGACGAATATAGTGTGTGTACAACCTACATGCACTATGTTCCATCCCTTGAAGTGTTTTAAGAAAATAAATCATTGAGTCATTATAACACTGAATTGCTGATTTTTTAAATTGATTCTTTAATATAATTGAGAAGAAAGTTGGCTTGGTTGATTAATGGGGCCCAGTTTCAAGACAAAGATTTATTGAATGACTGACTAAATGGCAATGATGCATGTACATAATAAACACTCAAATAACACAGACTCAAACGAGTACTGTTATACTTAATTCTCACTCTTCCACCTTATAGAAGTAATATTTGTAATAGTTATCACTTTTTGAGTGTATGTGAATTATTCTAGAAATGTTCCCATTTATATGGTGGATAGAATGGTGGTCCCACAAAGATGTTGATGTCCTAATCTTGGAAACACTGAATGCACTACCCTACATGGTAATAGGGCCTTCGCAAATGTAATTAATTTTAAAATCTTGAGATGAGATTATTCTAGATTATCTGGGTGAGATCAAGTAATCACAAGGATCATTATAAGTAAAAAAGGGAGATGGATGAATAAGGGTCAAAGAAATTTGAAGATGCTACATGCTGGCTTTCTAATGGAGGAAGGGGCCATGAGCTAAGGAATGCCGGCACTCTCTAGAAACTGAACTGGACACAGATACCAATTGTCCCCCAGAGCCTCCAGCACAGATTTGCTGATATGTTGATTTCACACAGTGAGACCCATTTCAGATTTCTAACCTCCAGAACTATAGAATAACATACTTATACCTGTGTTTTTTAAGCCCCTTACTTTATGATGATTTGTTATAACAGCAATAGAAAACTAATAAAATTCGCATAAAATAGTCAAATATATCTATCACAGGAATAATTTAATTGCTCATCATCCACCCTAGTCAGGCCAGTTAAATACAATAAGAGCAAGAGAATGGGAGAGAAAAACTAATATTTGTAGTACTTACTCTGTGGTACAAAATTTGTCCTTTGTTGGCATTAACCCATTTGACTCCAAATATCATACCCATTTAAAGATGGAAAACTGAGACATGTAGGGTTAAATGACTATAGCACTCTTAACTTGTAATACATTAACCTCTAATCTATGACATATGACCCATCACTAGCATCCTTTATCTGGTGCAGTCCATCATTTACAACCTATTTGCATGGCTTGTGGATTGCATGTCTTTTGTAAGGTTTCTTCTTCTATCACAGCAGTCCCCCTGAAACTTTCCCACTGCTGACGTCCCTCTTCTCCTTAATGACTGTGTCAGAGACAGTGCCTCCACACTCACCACAGCATGCTGAAAAAATAGGGGGCAGAATCAGGGTTCTATTTTGTTCATATTCTATGGAATATTTGCTACAGTCTGTCACACCAAGAATGACTGATTAAGGTCCTCCTAATTCAGAATGTGTAGAAGTCTTGATGCTTAGCTACTGAAGCAAAAGTTAATGTGGACAAAATTAGGCTGCAGACACAAATCTGAGATAGAACATACCAAATATTTAAAAACAAACAAAAACAATGAGTTAAGGAAATTAGAATGGCTTTTCAACTAATTCTTCACTTGATTATAAGATCCTTCTTGGCAAGGACAATGTTTAAATTCAATTTTAAGTTCCTAGAATCTGGTACAGTTCTTTAAACTTAGTAGAAGTTGATTAAACATTCATTGATTGGCTCTATTACCCATAAAAACATCTCATGAATATTGTTTCATTGCTTGGGAAACCCTTTTGAAGGCTCTGGGATCTCTTCCCACTAGTCTTGAAGATACATATATATCTCTGATGCTCTCATCAAATAGTTTGAAGTCTGGCAAACTACTTTTGAAATGTTCTTTCTTACTTACAAGAGAATGTTAGCAAGTCTGCAGAGCTTAATGCTACATCCTCAGAATTTTCTAGAATATAGCAGGCTGTTCAACTAGTTTTTTAAAGGAGTAGTATACAAACTAGGAAAAAATTATGATCTATGATAGATATAGGCGCTGTCTTAGGATTCAGAAAATTAAAACATCCCAAGATTCTGAACCAGAAATGACTAGAAGAATGTCCTTTAAAACATAAGCTCTTCCTTACAAACATTTACAAAACAATAAAACTTATGGAAAGTTAACAAAGATCTTTAATGTAAAACTTCTTTTAGATAAAAATAAATCCACAACATTTAAATGCTAACAAACCAAAAAACTATTAAAGAATAAATAGGCAACTATACTAGATCCTGCTCTTAGATTAATTTATATCAACTTGTACAAATTTCTAAAAATAAATGTCTATTAACTATCCCTGACTTTAAGATCAACAAAAACAATCCACGTAACAGCTGGAAAAGACCAAATTCCATAGGTGAAACATTGATCTTACATCCAATCTCTGAATAGTCTTCCTCATGTCCATTCTTTGTTAAAAGGAGTCACTACCACAGAGCTGGACACAGGTCAAAGGCTGAGCAAACTGGTGGGCATGAGAGACCCTTAAGCTGGAGAGTTTGATATCGTAAACAGAGTCAATCACACCGAGAGATGGTAACCCAGATTCAAGAGAGGGGACTGCAGGATGAGGGTGATGAAGGCCCCGTTCAACCTTCCTGCCACTTAATATTCTCCTGTTCTCTCCTGGATTTTCTCTTCCAATGTAGATCCTACTATCTTTTTTTTTTTTTTTTTCCATTCTATTTTCCTAATCTACTCCTCTTACTTTTCATCTTTCTCTTTTCTTCTTCATTTTTGTTCTGTCTGCTTCTTTCTTCCTATTGAACTGGCTGTGACAATGAGCTGAAGCATATTTTTATTACTTTATATTTATGGAATAAAGTTTTTTATTTTTTTACTTAATTTTTTTATTAAATCATAAACACATAGATTATATATACATTGATGCATTTATGGGGTACAATGTGCTCATTTCATATAGAATTAGGAATGCTTACATCATTCTGGTTAATATATACTTCATCTTGGATAGCGCCTTTAGCTCTAAGGAGTAGGGTGCTGGCCCCATGTGCTGGAGGTGGCGGGTTCAAACCTAGCCCCAGCCAAAACTGTAAAACATATATATATACCTCATCTTGTTTACTTAATTATTGTGTTAAGACATTTATACTCTATACTAATAGATCCATCATGTACCCTTGCATTATGCACCATAGGTGTGATCCTACCATTCACCCTCCCTTGATCTGACCTCCCTCCTTCCCTCCCATCCTCCCCTCTTTCCTCGTTCATCTTGGGCCATGGTTATGATCTATTCTTCATATGAAAGTGTGAGTTATTATAAATTGGTTTCATAATAGCACTGAGTACATTGGATATTGTTTCTGCCATTCTTGAGATACTTTACTATGTAGGATATGTTCCAGCTTCATCCATGTAAATGTAAAAGAGGTAAAGTCTCCATCATTTTTTAAGGCTGCATAATATTCCGTGGTATACATATACCACAATTTATCCATTCATGGGTCAATGGGCACTTTGGCTTCTTCCATGACTTGGCTATTATGAATTGAGCTGCAATGAACAATATGGTGCAAATATCTTTGTTATAAAGTGATTTTTGGTCTTTTGGGTATACACTTAGTAGAGGAATTGCAGAATCAAACGGCAGGTCTACTTTT
>CAUYPK010081443.1:0-25213 GCA_963574355.1 Loris lydekkerianus
AGCAAGAACGCAAACAATGTAACGTCGTCTTATGTATCCTTATAATAATACGATACTAAAGAAAATAAAAAAGGATTAGAACACAGGTATATTTGCTACCAAGCCCTACCTACCTAATGCCTGCTTGAATTCAACATTGCACAAATACTTGTACGTTGTTTTTTTTTCTTTCAGGGGTGGGAGAGACAGATACCACTCTCAGTTCATAATTTACTTAAAGAAACTTTGCTTTTTATGTTTGTCTTTTGTTGTTATTTATAATGCTGATAGTAATTTTAAAGCTCATTTAATCCATTGAGGACCATGTGACTAGTATTAATGGACTTTTTTGTTTGGTTGGTTGATTTTGCGTTTTGTTGTTGTTGTTGTAGTTGTTTTCAGACATAGTCTCACTTTATCCCCCTTGGTAGAGTGCTATGGCGTCACAGCTCACAGCAACCTCCAGCTCTTAGTTGTATTAGTGGACCTTTATGATCTAAGAACGAGAAACCTGGTTTGGCGCCTGTAGCACAGAGGTTATGGCGCCAGCCACTGTACACCAAAGTTGGCAGGTTCCAACCCGGCCTGGGCCAGCTAACCAACAATGATAACTGCAACAAAAAAATAGCCAGGCGTTGTGGTGGGCGCCTGTAGTCCCAGCTACTTGGGAGGATCATTTGAGCCCAAGAGTTGGAGATTGCTGTGAACTGTGATGGTACAGCCCTCTAAGGGCAACATAATGAGACTGTCTATAAATAAATAAATAAAATAAAAACAAAAACCAAAAACCTTTTGGATAAGTTAAGCAAGATTTATTATCTAAAGGACCTAAAAGGACAGCAAGACATTGACAGGTCACAAGATCTTCTGAGATATGTGGAGATGTCAGTATCCAGAACCTTGCCTTTAGGGGTACATGTGAGTGATGTGAGCATCACATCATTCTTCTGAAAGCTCATCTGTTCTCCTTAAAACCCAGTCTAATAGATAGAAGGCTGGGAAACTATAGGTCAGAGTTATAGAATGCACAGTATCGTTATTAGGATAGATAACTCCCTAAAATTTGGTCTAAACAGACTTGTCTGTCATGCTCAGCCCTCCCAGGTTAACTAAGCTCAGATCAAGGATACTGGTGAAGTCAGTTCTGTGAAGAACAGGGATCAGGTAGAAGTCATGCAAATAGGCCTTTGGCCAGCTTTAGGACTTCTCCCTCAATTATAGAAAGGGAAATGTATTGGCTCAAAGGAGTAGGGCATCAGCCCCATCCCATACCAGAGGTGGCAGGTTCAAACCCGACCTGGCCAAAAACTGCAAAAAAAGAAAGGGGGGCGGATTTATTTATCTAAACAAAAAGATATCTGTCTTCCAGTGTCCTATCCTAATCTTAGTAAATATGTGCTTATTTCCTTGAATCTTTACTAATACTGGGTGTTAACATGACTTATTAATATGGTATGTACATTTCTTTACTTGTTAATGTGGCTAACAAAATTTTTCACATATGCACTAAGATTAGGAACAGACACTGGAATACAGATGCCTCTGGCTTTTGCTTTAAATAAATCTCCCTTTTCTCCTTATTAGTTTGAGTTCTCTGTCACTAAAACCTAAAGTATACTAATCAATACAGTGCTTGTAGTTATACTGAAGTTTTTAAAACTTATATAATCATTCCTGTGTTTTTGTGGGGGTTTTTTTCCTTTTATGGTTAAAAAGCACACAAAAATATCTCATTAATATTTACTAAATTATTTTTCCATTTCTTTTTTTTGTTTGTTTAGACAGACTCTCACTATGTTGCCCTCAGTAGAGTGCCGGGGCGTCACAGTTCACAGCAACCTCCAACTCTTGGGCTTAAGCGATTCTCTTTCCTCAGCCTCCCAAGTAGCTCGGACTACAGGCGCCCGCCACAACACCCAGCTATTTTTTTTTGTTGTAGTTGTTATTGTTCTGTTTAGCAGGCCCTAAACTCTTGGGCTAAGCGATTCTCTGTTATTGTTCAGGTTTAGCACGCCCTGGGCAGGGTTCCAACCCACCAGCCCCAGTGTATGTGGCTGGCGCCCTAACCGCTGAGCTAGGCACCAAGCCTATTTTTCCATTTCTTATTGGGTAAACTTTATTTGAATTTGAATTCTTTAAAGTGCCTGGAATTTAGTTTGGTAAACAGTTATTAGGAAGAATCCATAACTTTATTCCTTTCTAGCAGTTTAACCAATCATTTAATCAAAATTTACTTAATTCATTCTTTCTCCCACTGATTAAATAGTACCTTTACTATATATACAGTGATCCTCTTTTTGTTTTGTTTTGGTTTTTTTGAGAGACAGTCTCACTCAGTTGCCCTGATAAAGTGCTGTGGAGTCATCATAGTTCAGAGCAACCTTGAACTGTTGGGCTCAAGTGATCTTCCCACCTTGACCTCTCAAGAGGGCTAGGATTACAGGCAGGAGCCACATCTTCCATCCAAAAGTCCAAAAGTCATCCTCTTAAAATGCCAATTGGTTCATGTCAAAGACCTGTTTTTGATAACTTTTCCTTACACTTATAGAAGGCCTACAAAGACCTGTAAGATCTCACCTCATCTTTCTTTGCAACCTTACCTTGCACCACTCTCTCCATTTTTCATTGTACTCCAGATACATCAGTCTTAAGAGTTCTACAACCAACTTTTGTCTGAACATCTTCTAAGCATTCTGTACTTTGTAATCATGCTATTCTTTCAACCTAGAACATTCTTTCTTCTCTCCAAAAGCTAGGGCAGCACCCTGTGGCTCAAGGAGTAGGGCGCTGGCCCCATATGCCGGAGATGGCGGGTTTAAACCTGGCCTCGGCCAAAAAAAAAAGCTAGCTTCTCTGATAAAATCCTGCCTCCTCAGAGAGGCCCTTCTCTGACCACGAATTGGGTTGTAGCCATTTTCATGTCTTCATTTCAACAGGTTCAGGTACTTGGGGGCTACCACATGGGTAGAGTTTATGTTATTTTCTTTTTTCTGACAGAGTCTCACTCTTCTGTGCCAGACTAGAGTGCTGTAGCATCATAGCTCACAGCAACCTTAAATTCCTGGGTTCAAGTGATCCTGTTGCCTCAGCCTCTCTGAATAGCTGGGACTACAGGTGTGTGAACTCCTGAGCTCAAGCAGTCCACTAGCCTTGGCCTCCCAGAGTGCTAGGATTACAGGCATGAGCCACCACACCAGGCTGGTAGAGTATGTGATTTGGCATTAAATCAAAATGTTATTATGTAATCTGAGGGCACTAAAACAGAGTAGCAGAACATATACATTTGTTGTTAGTTGTTATTAGGAAAGCAAATGTTCTTCATTGAAGGAATGAACACATTCCACATTTTGCAAAGGAACTGAGAGTTTAAGGGATCCAGAAAAAGAAAATACCCACAAATATGGGTGGCACCTGTGGCTCAGTGGGTAGGGCACTGGCCCCATATACCGAGGGTGGTGGGTTAGAACCCGGCCCCAGCCAAACCCCAACAAAAAAAATAGTCAGGCGTTGTGGCGGGTGCCTGTAGTCCCAGCTACTCAGGAGGCTGAGGCAAGAGAATCACTGGAGGCTGCTGTGACCTGTGACGCCACGGCACTCTACTAAGGGTGATAGAGTGAGACTCTGTCTCTAAAAAAAAAGGAAAAGAAAATACCCACAAATAGATAAAGTTGTATTGTGTTTTGATAATGAGATACATGCAAAAATGTAGTCAATCACACATAAAGCAAGAAAGTGCCAGCATCACAACTTACAAATTGGCGGCGCCTGTGGCTCAATGAGTAGGGCCCCGGCCCCATATGCAGAGGGTGGCGGGTTCAAACCCAGCCACGGCCAAACTGCAACAAAAAAATAGCCAGGCGTTGTGGCGGGCGCCTATAGTCCCAGCTACTCGGGAGGCTGAGGCAAGAGAATCACTTAAGCCCAGGAGCTGGAGGTTGCTGTGAGCTGTGTGATGCCACAGCACTCTACTACGAAAGGGCCATAAAGTGAGACTCTGTCTCTATAAAAAAAAAAAAAAACTTACAAATTGGTGGCAGAGGCTTGCAAGATATAACAGAGTAGCACTCTTGGAAATGCTGCATCATCAGTACCCCTTTACAATACAGAGGGTAATATTATATGGAAAAACAGCAGTATCAGCTGCTGAGTGGGAATCTGAATGTGGAGAAATATGAATGCCTTAACCAATTTATTTTGTTTATTTTTTATTTATGCATAAGAGCAATATATGATAAATTTTTTTAAGTTTAAAAGTTCTTTTAATTGCAAAATAGAAATTCTAAGTGAAAAAGCATTGTATAATAGTTTTTTTGTTGTTGTTGCTTTTTGTTTTTCTGGGGGAGGGGGTTGAGACAGAGTCTTACTCTGTGTCCCTGGGTAAAGTGATATGGCATCACAGCTCACAGCAACCTCAAACTCCTTGCCTCAGCCTCCCAAGTAGCTGGGACTACAGGCATCTGCCACAAAGCCTGATTAGTTTTTTCTATTTTTAGTAGAGATGAGTTCTCACTCTTCCTCAGGCTGGTCTCTCCTGAGCTCAAACAATCCACCCGCCTCAGCCTCCCAGATTGTATAACAGTTGGACAGTTGTATTTTCATTCTTATATTACATAAAATAATTGTACATCTTACATTGAAAGTATCTTAAATTCAACAAAGTACATATGTCTAATAGAAATACCAAAAGGAGATGCCCTTTCTGGTGCCCTTTTAAGGTTGATGCAATGCTTTAAGAAGCTAATATAGAAGTGTAAAGTAAGTCTCCATAAAACCCAGAAAAGAGACTATAAAATTCCTATGAGGATTCACAGCTGAGCCAGAAAAAGAAAAAGAGGGAAAGGAAAGGAAGGAGGAAAAGAAAGGAGGGGAGGAGAGGGAAAGGTGGAAGGAGAAAGGAAAGGGGAGGAAGCACTCTGGAGGGACAGAGACCAGAGGCTCGCTTGAGCCCAGGAGTTGGAGGCTGCAGCAAGCTATGATGATAGCCTGGGTGACAGAGATACTATCTCAAAAAATGAAAAGTTAAATGTACTTTGTTAAGTATTTTGGAGAAGTCTTTACAAAATGAAGACTTCTCGCTCTTTTGCCCAAGCTAAAGTGCAGTGGTGGGGGTTGTCATAACTCACTCCACCCTCCAACTCCTGTAAAGGGATCCTCCCACCTCAGCCTCCCAAAATGCTGGGATTATAGATGCCTGCCACCACCCCTAGCCTGGAATGAATGACTTTTTTTTTTTTTTTTGTAGAGAATGAATGACTTTTTAAATGTGAATTTGTGTTTTTTAAAAAAACCTAAAATGACTGGATACAGTAAATGTTTGAGTGATTTTTATGAACTTGGTATGCCTGTGGGAATGTTCAGAAATGGTAGATGGAAGTCACCTTTAACCAAACTGTATTACTTCTTTATCGTTTGACACTTTTAGGTTAGAAGCACTTCTTGTATAATAGCAAAATAAGGGCGGGCGCGGCGGTTCACTCCTATAATCTAGCATTCTGGGAGGCTGAAGCAGGTGAAACGCGCTTTAGATTAGGAGTCCAGGCTGAGCAAGAGCGAGACATCCCCAGCGCACGCCCATCTCTACTAAAAATTGAATTGAAAAACCAGCCCGGGCTCCGCGACTGTAGCTCAGCAGCTAGGGCGCCAGCCACATACCCCTGGGCTGGAGGGTTCGAACGCGACCCGGGCCTGCCAAAGAACTACAACTACAACAAAAATAGCCAGGCGTTATGGCGGGCGCCTGTAATCCCACCTACTTGGGAGGCGGAGCTTAAGCCCAAGAGTTGAAGGTTGCTGTGAGCTGTGACGCCACGGCTCTACCGAGGACCACACAGACTCTTGTCTCAAAAGTGAGAAAAAAAACCTAGCCGGGTGTCGGGGGGGTGCCTGTAGTCCCAGTTACGGGGGAGAATGAAGCAGGAGGATCATGAACTTTGTACACTTATGTACACCCCGTATAAAGCCGGTGTTCTCCATGGGATACAAGACGGCTTTCCCTCCTGGTAGGTCTAATTTGCATTTCACTTTCCTGACTGGAAACTTTCTACACCTACCCCCAACCCCCCCCACCCCCGGGAGGCTGAAGAGAGCACTATAAAGCTGGGGCCCGGCAAGGCCCCACAGCTCACGCCGGTAAGCCTAGCACCCTGGGAAGCACAGGTGGTGGATTACCTGAGCTCATGAATTCCAGACCGGCCTGAGCAAAAGGCGACTCGTCTCCTTTTTCTAAAACTAGAAAAACTAGCGGGCCATCCTGGCTGGTCCCTGTAGTCCCAGCTGCTTGGGAGGCTGGGGCAGGAGAATCGCTTTTAAACCAAAATTTGAGGCTGCAGTGAGCTATAGACCCGGCACTCCACCCACAGCAACAGAGTGTGCCTCTCTCAAAAAAAAAAAAAAAAAAAAAAAAAAACTAGGGCCCTAAGTTCAGGTGCCTGGGCCTGACCCTGACCTTTACGGACGCCCCAATTAGCCTTAAACCCAGTCTCAAGAATTAGACAAAAAGGCGGGGAGACCAGCGGAAGATCGCTCCGCCCGCTGCCCCGTGCCGAGCGCCCCTGCCCCGCCCCTGTGGCCACATCCTCCAATAGATGTTCGGGGTGGCGGTCTTCGTGCGAAGCAGGGACACTATTGGTCCTAGCGTCTCTCCGTCCGGGCTGTGGGCGGGACAACGTGGTGACGTCGTAACTCTAGGCGCAGGAGGACAGTGCGCGCTTGAGGACACGGCGGCATTAAACCGTTGCTGGGGTAGCTGCCTGATCGTCGTCTTCCTCTTAGGCTCTCGTTTCTGCGTTCACCTTCTCGCCCTCAGCCTAGTGAAACCCAAACCGGCCAGACCTTTTTTTCCACCCACCTGTAGCCGCGTCATTGCGACTCCATCACCATGTTCGAGGCGCGCCTAGTCCAGGGCTCCATCCTGAAGAAGGTGTTGGAGGCACTCAAGGACCTTATCAACGAGGCCTGCTGGGACATCAGCTCGAGCGGCGTGAACCTGCAGAGCATGGATTCGTCCCACGTTTCGTTGGTGCAGCTCACACTGCGCTCCGAGGGCTTCGACACGTACCGCTGCGACCGAAACCTGGCTATGGGCGTGAACCTCACCAGGTGGGTCCCGGTGTTGATAGTAAATTCAGGGCACTGGTGAGCAGGGCCTGGGCCGGGGCCCTGCGGCATCTCCGGTTCCTGGCGGTAGCGCCTCCTAGCCGAACCCTCATTGGCTGGCGCGGCCCATCTGCGCCTTCTCATTGGCCTGCGACGTGCGGGGTGGGGGGAGCGAAGACTAACAGAGAACGCGGTTCTGAAAAGCGCGCGCTGGATATACCGCGAACCGGGTTTTTTCGCGCCAAAGTTACAAAGCGAGTGGTGGCGGGAAAATGACCGACTTTTCTGTAGTGCCAGGAAAACTGTTCAGACTTCTTTGCCCATTAAATACCAGTGACTTCGAATGGGTTAGGCACAGTTTGATGTGCCTTGGTGAGAATGTCCAGGGTCCCCTACTTGGGGGCAGTAGAGTGTTTCTGGTTTCATTGCAAAGTCGCGGCGCTCATCTGAACATCCTGGGCTTGGGGGAAAATTTCTCCAGAGCAGTGGCTTTCAAATTCCTTACTGCTACCTACCAAGTGCATTAAGTTTTAGAAATATGCTTACACTTTAAAAATGTTTGGAAGAAATAATTACTCATGTAATATACAGCGTGTTTAAATGTTTGTTAGGTCATTTTTAATGTTTATCTTTGCCAGAGAGTAATCTGTCCACTAAAGAGATTTGAAATTCAGAAAATACTCCTCTTTTATTTATACCCAGAAGTGAGATTTCTGCTGATGGAGTGTTTTTATATAAATACTGCCACATTAAATTCCAAAATGTTTGATCCGATATTCACATCCTCCAGCATGATGGATGAAAATGGTAACTCCAAATTGCATTAGAAATCTAGATCTTGGGCGGCGCCTGTGGCTCAAAGGAGTAGGGCGCCGGCCCCATATGCCGGAGGTGGCGGGTTCAAACCCAGCCCCGGCCAAAAAACTGCAAAAAAAAGAAAAAAGAAAGAAATCTAGATCTTGAGCAGATGATGCTGATTTTTAAAACCTGTGTCTTATGTATTCTAGCATGTCCAAAATACTAAAATGTGCTGGCAATGAAGATATCATTACACTAAGGGCTGAAGATAACGCAGACACCTTGGCGCTAGTATTTGAAGCACCAAGTAAGTTATACCTTTTCTCAGAGCTATGCTATAGAAAATTAAAATACAATGTCAGCATTTCCTAAAACTCCGAATTTTAAGATAATGACAGTGATGGCTATAAAATTTACATTATAGATATAAACTTGTACTTTTTCTTCAACATTTGCTTTCTTTTGGTAGATCAGGAGAAAGTTTCAGACTATGAAATGAAATTAATGGATTTGGATGTTGAACAACTTGGAATTCCAGTGAGTATCAGTTTCTCATTGTAGAGGGGGTATTGCATTTGGTCAGGATAGTTACATAAAGCGAATACAACTTAAGGCCTATTTTCTGAAAGAACTTTTTCTAGAAATAAGGGTGTCCATAAAGTCCATGTGCAATTTAAAACTGTACAATTTTAAATTGCACATGAACTTTATGGGCATGCTGTATAATGTATCTACTAATGCATGTTTCAAAAACATTTTATTATTTGGACTGACATTGTTTTGCTAACCCACACAAATTTAAAATTCATTACTGGTTAAATTCACTGCTGCCAAGTGCTCGTTTGTATTTCTATGCATCTCTTTTTAATTTTTTTCCAACTTTTCCATCCCCTAGAATGCTTGGTTTATATTAAGAGATTTTAAAGCTATGTCAGAAGACATTAAAGTTGGGTTTATCAGTGTTAAAGGAGAGGAAAAAATGGGGTGTTGAAAGTAACCCAGTATCATGTTCTTTTTTCTTTTAGAAAGCTATTAGATCTGTTTGCCCAATCATCATTTCTGTACCATACCATGAGTTAGCCCTGGATACTGCATTATTGCTAAAGGCTTTATATTTGAGGCAGAGTCTTACTCTGTCACCCTGGGTAGAATGCTGTGGCATCATCATAGGTCACAGCAACTTCAAACTCCTAGCCTCAAATGGATCCTCTTGCTTCAGCCTCCTGAGTAGCTGGGACTATAGGTGCCCACCACAGCACCTAGCTGATTTTCCTATTTTTAGGAGAGACAGAATCTCACTCTGTGCCTTGGGTTGAGTGCTATGGTGCCCTAGCTCACAGCAACCTCAAACTCCTGGGCTGAAGCACTTCCTTGGTCTTAGCCTCCTGGGACTGTGGGCACCAGCCACGACACTAGTTTTCCTATTTTTTAGTAGAGACAAGAGTCCCAAAGTGCTAGGATTACAGGTATGACCCATCACACCTGGTCTAAAGGTTTCCTTAGTATAATTATTCTAATACATATTTTACTACTTTACTGCTAAAGGTTTCCTTAGTATAATTATTCTACTGTAATATATATTTTGGATCTGTGTTTGTTTGTTTTTGTTTTTTTTGTTGTTGTTTTGGGGACAGAGCCTCTCAAGCTGTCACCCTGGGTAGAGTCCCATGTCATCACAGCTCACAACAACCTCCAGCTCCTGGGCTCAAGCAATTCTGCCTCCGCCTCCCAAGTAGCTGGGATTATAGGCGCTCGCCACAACATCCAGCTATTTGGGGGTTGCAGCCATCATTGAGCCACAGGTGCCGAGCCTATATTTATTTTTCAAGTAGGTATCTTAAGAAATTACATGAATGATGTTTAATCTAAATTCTGAATTCTCATTTAGATGTTCTTAAAAAAGTGAAGGTGTGGCTCAAGCAGCTGAAGCGCCAGCCACATACACCTGAGCTGGCAGGTTCAAATCCAGCCTGGGCCTGCCAAACAACAATAATGGCTGCAAGCAAAAATTATCAGGGTGTTGTGACTGGTGCCTGTAGTTCCAGCTACTTGGGAGATGGAAGTAGGAGAATCGCTTGAGCCCAGGAGTTGGAGGTAGCTGTGATGCCACAGCACTCTACTAGGGTGACAGCTTGAGACTCTGTCTCAAAAAAAAAAAAAAAGAGAGAGAGAAAGAAAAAGTGAAGTTGCCAGATCTTTAAATTTCTACAATTAACCTCTAAAATTTTGTTTGTTTTGTAGGAACAAGAATATAGCTGTGTAGTAAAGATGCCTTCTGGTGAATTTGCACGTATATGCCGAGATCTCAGTCACATTGGAGATGCTGTTGTAATTTCCTGTGCAAAAGATGGAGTGAAATTTTCTGCAAGTGGAGAACTTGGGAATGGAAACATTAAGTTGTCACAGACAAGTAATGTGGATAAAGAGGAGGAAGCTGTAAGTAGGTTTTAAGTACATAGAAAATACAGTCTTGGGTGGCGGCGACTGGCTCAAAGGAGGAGGGCGCCGGCCCCATATGCCAGAGGTGGTGGGTTCAAGCCCAGCCCTGGCCAAAACCACAAAAAAAAAAAAAAAAGGAAAGAAAGAAAATAGAACCTTTTACCAGGGCAGTGGCTCACGCTTGTAATCCTAGCACTCTGGGAGGCTAAGGTGGGTGGATTGCTTGAGCTCATGAGTTTAAGACCAGCCTGAGCAAAAATCAAGACCCGTCTCTACTAAAAATATTAAAAACTAAGGCAAGAGGATAGCTTGAGCCCAAGAGTTGAAGGTTGCTGTGAGCTATGATGATACCACAGCACTCTACCCAGGGCAACAGCTTGAGACTCTGTCTCAAAAAGAAAAGAAATACAGTACATTGAAGAGAATTGTAATACTGCTTAACATTAGATTAATTACTAAAAGTTAAAAAATGGACAAAATTATATCCCAAGTAATTTGTGAAAATTAAAAGATATTGAAATCTGCAAATGGTAAGTGCCATCTAATTTAGAATTATATCTGTGAGAAGGGAGTACAAATTCAGTTCTTCTACAAACCACAGAGCACAATGGGTTTCTGAATCAAACTCAGACATGCCCTTGGATAGGATTGGGATGGTAGGCATCCCATCTTTAGCTTTCTGGAGATATTTACTCTGCTTTTACCAAATAATTGCGCATAGGACAGCAATTCAATACAATGATATGGTTAGGGATAAAAGTCTAGCTAGTACCAGCTCTTACGTAATCCTTATATTAACTTTTTCTTTTTTTTTTTTTTTTTTTTTTGGTAGAGACAAGAGTCTCACTTTATCGCCCTTGGTAGAGTGCCATGGCATCACACAGCTCACAGCAACCTCCAACTCCTGGGCTTAGGCAATTCTCTTGCCTCAGCCTCCCGAGTAGCTGGGACTACAGGCGCCCGCCACAACGCCCGGCTATTTTTTTTTTGTTGCAGTGTGGCCAGGGCCGGGTTTGAACCCACCACCCTCGGTATATGGGTCCAGCGCCCTACCCGCTGAGCCACAGGCGCCGCCCTAACTTTTTCTATTGTGGAGGTGGAGAAGGAGGTTGAGCAAGCCAAGTGACAATTTAAGCAAAGTCACAGGCTATAGGAATCAAGGGTTAAACAGGAGAGAATCTCCTCTCTAAGGCTAGGAAGAAGACTCCATACAACTTGGAAAGAATTGGATTATATGTTAAATGCTGACTAGCATGTAAATACCTACATTTTTCCCACTACTTGAACAGGTACTTAGAGAGCCCTCTTTTAATAAAATGATAAAGAACTGTAATTCCTAAATATCCTTAAGTCAAGGTTTTCCTGTAGTCAAGTGCTTTTTTTATATCCTTAGAGTATTTATACACTAATGTGCATCAAATATTTGATAATTACAGTAAAAAAAAAAAAAAAAAAACTTGGTACCTTGAGCACTGTCAGGGCCTGGGACTGGCTGGGTCTTGGGCCTGGCTTAACTAGGTTCTGGACGCGGAGCGCTAAGCTACCTTGCTCAGGAACAATTGCTCTTAGGTGCTAACTCACTCCTCCTAGCCATAGACTATACAGGCTGCTACAGAGCACCAATGAAACCCTCTGTAAATCAAGGATGATTAAAAGTCCTAACCTCATAGGATTATAATGTATGGCCTTTTATTTTAAGACATTGTCTCATAGTTTAGGCTAAAGTGCCATGGCTTCAGCTAGGTTATAGCTACTTGTAGACTCCTGAGTAGCTGGGACTACAGGTGCCCACCACATCACCCAGCTAATTTTTTTTTTTTTTAATAGTGATAAGCTTTCAGCTCTTAAGTCAAGCTGGTCTTGAATAATCTGACCTCAAGCAGTCCACCTGCCTAAGCCTCCCAGAGTGCTAGTACTGCAGGCATGAGCCACCTTGCCCAGTCCTGTCTGGCATATCATAAATGGCTTGTGATAAATATTAGATATTATTTTCTCATCCTTTGCATGAGTTGTCAGCTCTCACTCAGTTCAAATGAAGGTAAAACTCAGTTTACATAAAGATTTTTTTTGAAGATTTAATAACAAAGCCCTGGAGACTAATTCTTTTCTTTATCTCCTGAATCACATTTCCACTGCCCTGCAACCTTGGTTTTTTCAAATCTCATTATTTCATCCATAAATATTTTAATATTATTTAAAATGTAAACATTACCATATCTGAGAAAATTATTTGATTATAAGGAATTTTTCATTATTTTCATTTTCCTATTTATTTCAGATAGTCTATTTGAGTCAAGATTTTAGTAAAGTCCATGCATTGGAATTGGTTGATACATCCCTTAAGTCTGGATTTGACTGATTGTATTCCTTTGTGTTAGCACATCCTATATGTTTCCTGTAACTGTTAGCTACACTTCTAGAGGGTTAATGATACTCAGGATGTTTGTTTTAAGGGTGACAGTAAGAATACTTTAAAAGTGGTAGTCTGTACCTCTAGCAAGAGGCACAAGGTGTTAGCGGCCATCATAGTCATTGTCTAGATTTAATAAGTCATTAAGGTTTGCAGAACTAAAATACATTAATGTTTCATCTTGTCATTTAGTAACTTTTGTAGCACTCTCCAAAATGACCAGTAAAGGGTTTTTTTAGCATATATTATGAACTAATGGACTGTAACTTTCTTGATGTTTTTTCAGTGTGATGAATCTTTGCTTTACTTTGTAGGTTACTATAGAGATGAACGAGCCAGTTCAGTTAACTTTTGCACTGAGGTACCTGAACTTCTTCACAAAAGCCACTCCACTCTCTTCTACTGTAACACTCAGTATGTCTGCAGATGTACCCCTTGGTAAGATTATAAATTTGAATATCGTTTTGTAGGTAGTACATGTACTACTCCTTAGTGATTAACTATTTTCCTTTTTTCTTTCAGTTGTAGAGTATAAAATTGCTGATATGGGACACTTGAAGTACTACTTGGCTCCGAAAATTGAGGATGAAGAAGGATCTTAGGCATTCTCAAAATGACAGAAAAAATGAAACTAAGCTCTTTGAGAACTGCTTGAGATGCCAGCGTGTACTGTCTTTTCTGCCACCAAATTTGTACTTCTGAGTACATATGTAGATATTTTCTGTAAATAACCTTTTTTTCTCCCTTCCATTCTCTACAATTTGCTTAAAAGTCCAAAGTCAGTCTGGTCTTATTAACCTAGAAATATTTTGCCTTACTTACAAATACTTTTTGTGATACAAAAAGCCTTGACTCTAGCAGCTTTAAGAATTGTTTTTCAATTTAAATAAAATTACCTGAATTTCAAATGTTGCAGGGCAGTGCCTTCATTTGGACCATGACTTTTATGGATATTCTATTAAATTCTCAGCTTTAGCTATCCTTGCACAAGAATGTGTTTTTCAGTCTAGAGCTGCCAGGTGGAGATAGCAATAAAAGCAGATACCTTGGAGGATTCATTTTTCAAACTTATTTTGTTATTCTAATTTGAGCTTAAGTAATGAATGGGGACAGTAGGGCAAATATTATGTATTTCACCATTTTGTCCTTTTAGTTAGTAAATAAATACTTTTCAAAAACTTAATGTACTCAAAGTTATGTGGGCTTTTTAGGACTAGCATTGTTATAGTGCAGTGTTTTCTTTATAGCCTAGAAAGTCTTTTACAAGAGTCTTGGAAGATTCAATAGATCTGTAAAGAGGGCTCAAGGAGAATGGATATGCAAAAATTTCTCTAGTTGGAGACTTCACTCCTTTAAAGGATGGTATCTGGAATTCCATGGACATTAAATCTACCAAGAAAACGAGAAGGTCCTGTAGTTGTTAAGAAAGACTTAACATTCCTAGTAACTACTACAAGGTCACTGGCATGCCCTATGTTGGGAATTTATTAGAATCTTTTCTTCCAGTGTATTTTGTTTTGTAGGTAAAATGACTGGTTTCTTTGTTGTAGACTTGGACAATTCTAGTTATGGGATGTTGTAATTCCCTGTACCCACTAAGTGTTTATTACCAACAATGTGCCTACAAGTGGGAAAGGAAACTTGCCTATAAAGGGGCCTGATAGAACTTAGGGGGCGATGGAAATATTTTATCTAGATGTGATGGTTCTTACTGCATGCAAATGTCAGAACATCCAACTGTACTTTATGTAAGTTATACTTTAATAAACCTAACTTTTTTTAAAAGCTTGTGGCAAAGATGTCCCGGTGAGCAGGCCTCTCTTACCTGGACAAGGCCTAATGACTAGGAAAGGGAAAGAACCACAAGAATGTGGGAGTACTAAAGGGATGTATTGGTGGGGTAGAGATCTGGTGGTTAGTCCCGAGCAGGAGTCCTCAAACTTTTTAAACAGGGGGCCAGTTCATTGTCCCTCAGACGGTTGGAGGGCCGGACTATAGTTTTAAAAAAACTATGAACAAATTCCTATGCATACTGCACATACCTTATTTTGAAGCAAACAAACAAAACGGAACAAATACAATCACACCTCCGCATGTGGCCCGCGGGCTGTAGTTTGAGGACCCCTGGTCCGGATTCCGCCGGCTTGGGGGGGGGTGGAAGGGTTGGTCACTGCGCTCCCCACCCCGCCCCATAGGCGTTAGGGAAGCCACCACGTAGTGGGTTTGTCCTGGGCCTAACTGACACAGGTGGGCGGGGACCTAAATACCCACCCGCCAGCCCCGGCGGTGGTGGCTTATGAAGGACACGGGTCCGCCTCCTTCAGAAACGCACCAGGCGGCGCTCCTGCAGGTTCGACTAGCTAACAGGCTAAAGGACAGCGCTAGACGAGTCCAAGAAGCGTAAAAAGACGTCGCTTCCTGATACGCACTTCCGGCGCGCCACTTTCGGCTCACTGGCTTGCGCTCCGGCGGACTGTGCGGCGGTCCCTCGGGCCGTACCATGCAACTTCGGTCCCTTGTGGTGCCAACCGCGGGTGAGCTCGCGGCGCGCGGGGAACCGGTAAGGCGTGCGTGCGGCGGGGCAGGAAAGAGACTGCGCTCCGGCCGAAAGCAGCCGAGTCCTCGGGGTGGAGCGTTCGCCCACCAGGGCACGGTTGGCCTCTTTCCAGAATCAGTTTTGTTTGTTAGACCTGTAAGTTTGCGTTGATTCTTATTTCTCTCCCTGGCGAGGTCTGGAAAAGAACGGGAAGACTGCGTATTGTGAGGCGCGTAATGAAAGGCTTTGTGCCAACGGCTTTCCTGGTACTTTGTAGTCATTGAAACATTCGGTTGCGGAGGGGGTTAGGGGAGTTGCAGTGACCTGATAAAAACCCTGTTGGGAAGTTGGATAGACGGTTTGAAAATACTCCATTGACTTAATTTTTCCTTTTCCCCTCTTTCAGAATCCTTATTCTTTGCCAAGAATGAACATTCCTCTCTCCTCTTTCTCACGCCTTGTGTTTTGTTTTGTTTTGTTTTGTTTTTCTTTAATGTTTTGATGCGGGTGTGTGAATAGTTATGGCAGGGTATGTAATTTAAAAAAAAAAAAAAAAGAAAAACATTGACGCCTGTAGTCCCAGCTACTCGGGACTTAGGCAAGAGAATCCCCTAAGCCTAGGAGTTGGAGGTTGCTGTGAGCTGTGACGCCACAGTGCTGAGGGGGATAAAAAAAATTTTTTTTGATACAAATCAAATGTGATTACATGCCATCGTGCTGGTAGTTTGAACTTTTATGTTCTGTAGAGCTAAATGTAATCTAGATCTCAACATTAAACATCATGTATTTGTCACATTTTGATCTTAACTGTTTAGGAAAGTTGTAAATAAGGAGGCTACAGCCAGGCCGGCGCCGGAACCATGTTTTGCAACCAGCATGACACTGATGTTACAGTTTGGAGCCCTCAGGGCAGTATTCATCAAATTGAATATGCAATGGAAACTGTTAAACAAGGTTCTGCCACCATAGGTCTGAAGTCAAAAACCCATGTAGTGTAGGTAGCCTTGAAAAGGGCACAGTCAGAACTTGCAGCTCATCAGAAAAAAATTCTCCACGTTGACAACCATATTAGTATCTCAATTGCGGGGCTTGCTGCAGATGCTAGACTGTTGTGTAATTTTATGCTCCAGGAGTGTTTGGATTCCAGATTTGTATTTGACAGATCACTGCCTTTGTCTCATCTTGTATCTCTAATTGGAAGCAAGACCCAGATACCAACACGATATGGCCAGAGACCATATGGTGTCCGGCTACTTGCTGCTGGTTATGATGATATGAGCCCTCACACTACAAACTTCTCATCTGCTATTTGACTGCGGAGCTATGTCCATTGGAGCTTATTCTCAATCAGCTTGTACTCAGAGAGACATATGTCTGAATTTATGGAGTGCAATTTAAATGAACTGGTTAAACATGGTCTGCGTGCCGTAAGAGAGACACTTCCTGCAGAGCAGAACCTAACTACAAAGAATGTTTCCATTGGAATTGTTGGCAAAGACTTGGAGTTTACCATCTATGATGATGATGATGTGTCTCCATTCTTGGAAGGTCTTGAAGAAAGGCCTCAGGGAAAAGCACAGCTTGCTCAACCTGCTAATGAACCTGCAGAACAAGCTGATGAACCAATGGAACATTAAGTGATAAACCACTCTATATGTGTATTATCAAATATCTAAAAATGCAGGACATATACTGATGACAATAATTTATACTTTCAACCAAAATTTGGAGGGTAGTGGAATGGTATATTTTAGGAATCAGTCCCACATCTAAGTTTTATCCAAACAACCTCACTAACACTATAATGGGGTGCATTTTTCTTTAAGAGGGTCTATATATATAATTTTCTAGAAAGCATAAGTGTCTCATACTAATGTTTTTATATGAAAAAAATAGCGTCTTTGCGATTTTAAAGACAACTATGAAATAAAATTGTTTCACTTCAAAAAAAAAAAAAAGTTTGTAGGTTAACATTGCCGTAACTTTCAAAAGTACACGAACATTTAGTACAAATTCTTTCATAAAGATAGTTATTTTACATTGACTACAAGCCAGTTAAAATAGCTCGTTAATTTTCAGAATTAAATATGTATAAAGAACTTAGAACAGTGCTTGGCACCTAAGACTAGGTAAATACAAACTGCAATTATTGTGATGATGATGACTTGTAAAATGTCACACCAGAGGGCGGCGCCTGTGGCTCAAAGGGGTAGGTTCAAACCCAGCCCCGGCCAAAAACTGCAAAAAAAAAAAAAAAAAAAAAGTCACACCAGAGACAGGCCAGTCTATGACTTCTCTTTTTATGTTGCTCTTATTGGAATACTTGTTCTTCTCTTTGTTGTCACACTTAATATTTAAATAGCAGGCAGGGCACTGTGGCTCGTGCCTGTAATCCTAGCACTCAGGGAAGCCGAGGTGGGTGCATTGCTTGAGCTCATGAGTTCAAGATCAGCCTGAGCAAAAGTGAGACCCTGTCTCTACTAAAAATTGAAAAACTGAGGCAAGAGGATCGCTTGAGCCCAAGAGTTGGAGGTTACTGTGAGCTGTGATGCCGCAGCATTCTATTCAGGGCAACAGCTGGAGATACTATCTCAAAAAAATAAATTTAAATAGCTTTGTGATCAAAATAGATTTACTTGTCTTATTAATATAACTTTGATACTTTAGGGAGGAAAAATGTACAAGTTCAAACTTGTTTGTTTTTTTTTTTGAGGCAGAGTCTCATGCTTTTACCTGGGCTAGAGTTTGTGGTACAATAATAATAGCTAACGTCAGCCTCAAACTCCTGGACTCAAATGAACCTCCTGGCTCACCCTCCTGAGTAGTTGGGCCTACAGGCATGTACTATCAAACCCAGCTAAATTTTATAATTCTTACAGAGATAGGGTCTTAATATCTCACAGGTTCATCTCAAATTCCTGGCCTCAAGCAATCCTCCTGCTCTGGCCTCCCAAAGTGCTAAGATTACAGGTGTGAGCTACCATGCCCAGCTTAAATATTTTAAATTTTTTAAGTGTCTTTTTTTTTTTTTTTTTTTGAGACAGAGCCTCAAGCTATTACCATGGGTAGAGTGATGTGGCATCACAGCTCACAGCAACCTCCAACTCCTGGGCTCAAGTGATTCTCCTGCCTCTCCCTCCCAAGTAGCTGAGACTACAGGTGCCCACCACAATGCCTGGCTATTTTTTTTTTTTTCTCTTTTTTCTTTTTTTTTTTATTATAGATAAAAATATGCACCATAGATGTGGCCCAACCCATCACCCTCCCCTGGCTATTTTTTGGTTGCAGCCTTCATTGTTGTTTGGCATGCTGGGCTGGATTTGAACCTGCCAGCTCAGGTGTATGTGGCTGGCACCAAGCCTTAAGTGTCTTGTTTTAAAATCATATCCACTATCTCTTAAAGAAGTGACAAAAGAGCCATGATTTTGCTACTCTTACCTGTTTTGAATATTTTGATCAATAAACCAGATTTTTATTCAGTTTTTTTGAGATAGCTGCAGAAGTAATCAGAAAATGAAGTTACTACTTTCAGTGGTTGGAATGGGGCGTGGAGCAGGCATTTCTGAAGACACTGGTGTAGTACTGTAGATATTTTGCCTAAAAAGAACAATATCCATCAAAGGGAAATAGTCAAAACACTGATACGGGTGCATGCCATTCCTTGCCCTTTTTTCCTTCCCTGCAAGTAACAATCACCTGACTATATGCCACTCTTTTTCTTAGACAATACTGTGGTGTCACATGGACCTGAATTTAAGTCACCACTCTTCCACCTAATCTCTGTGTGACTTTGGAAAAATTAAGAAGGAATCTTGGTGACAAGATAAACTGGGATCTGATTCTTAGCAAGTATCTTTGTTTTCATTCTGTAAGAACCAACCAAAGCAAATACATAATGAGAAAATTTTTACTGTGTCAGAGGGATATCTGATTCTAAGAGCAGCAGAGCCTAAATTGTCAGTTGCAAATATTACATGGCAGCCCATAACTCCAGTGTGTAACATCTGAGAGTCATGAACTCATTGGCCATAATGCACCTCTGTCATCTACAGATAATGAAGTTTTTTTGTTTTGTTTTCAGAGTATAGCTGTGTCAGTGTGTTATGATGCCGTCCCGTACCAACCTGGCTACTGGAATCCCCAGTAGTAAAGTGAAATACTCAAGGCTCTCTAGCACAGATGATGGCTACATTGACCTTCAGGTAAATGCAGAAGGGAACTGACAAAACTGGCTGGGTATGTTTCTGTTGAGTTAGCAGAGGAGCTTCCCAGGGAGGTTTTGTAAACTCCTTGGGGATTAGAGGGAGCAACAAGAAGTAAACTTAGTTCTGCAACCCTTTAGGTACACCTTGCAGAAGGAGACCTTGGCAGGACAATTTCAAACCAATTCCAATATTGTCCATTTCTAACAATTTCTAGCGACATCAGACTCCTATGGTAGGTAGCAAGGATTATTTAGCTTATAGAGAAAATAATCAGATTGTGTTTTCTTAAGTGAAGTTTTTTTAAGGAACTTAAACATTTTTGGTAAGTAGAATTTTTGTCACCGGTTTATGTGCACATCAGTCAAAGCCAGTTCATCTTTTAAGGGAGAAACTTAACTGCTAAAGCCAGCAGAATGTGGGAATCTTCCTTCTTTCCTGATGTCATGAGATCCAATTTATTAAAGGTATTCTTTGTGACAAACAGTGAGTAAAACAGAATATTAAGTTTTCATCCTACCCTAAACAATTATGATGTAGTAGTATAGCTTCTCCTTTTGTCTGCTTCCCCTTCGAATATTCTCAGTGAATCTAGGACCAAAGAGAAAGTAATAGGAACCATTCCTTTAAATGTAAATAAATAAATTGTTGTACTCTCTGGATCCACATTTGAAGGAGAAAGAAAAATAGATCTGGGAGGCTTCCAGCCAGTTAGATCAGGGATAGCCATGAGCCAAGTCTTAGAAATCTTTTTTATTTTATTTTATTTTTGAGACAGAGTCTTGCTCTTTCACCTGGGCAAGCATGTAGAGTGCTATGCATCATCATAGCTCACTATAACTTCAAACTCCTGGGCTTAAGGGACCCCCTGCCTCAGCCTCCCAAGTAACTGTAACTACTGGTACCTGCCACAATACCCAGCTGATTTTTCCTTTTTTTTTTTTTGTAGAGATGGGTGTTACCATTGCTCAGGCTGGTCCCAGAGTAAGAGTAGAACTAGAAATTAGAAGGGATGACATTCCCGTAGGGACTCCACTGAGTGACTGTTAGAGTAATAACAAGAGCTTTATCTGCTGTGTGTTCCTTTCCTTTCTTTCCCAGAGCTGCCCCAACACTGGGTGGTAGGACATATTTCAAGACACAGGAACCATCCATTTTTTTCTTAATTATTATCCCCATTTTAAAGTGTCTGAGCTGTGGTATTTTCATAATGTCCTTTCTTATCTTTTTTTGTTCTCTTCCAGTTTAAGAAAAGCCCTCCTAAGATTCCTTATAAGGCTATTGTACTTGCCACCGTACTGTTTTTGATTGGCGCCTTTCTCATTATCATAGGCTCCCTCCTACTGTCGGGCTACATCAGCAAAGGGGTAAGCGGACATGGGGAATGTGCTGTGAGATCTTTAAAAATGTTAGCCAAGCCTCTATTGTTTTTATAGTCATATCTAGTACATCAGATTTCAACAGAAAGATTTTCTTTTATGTTTTTTTCTCTGATGACAAAACATGTTTTTCTTTCTTTGAGCAATGATAAACTTCCATAGTTCTATGAGAGTTGTGAAGACAGGTGGGCAAACTTAATCTCTGAGATATTAAGCAGTTTGCCCACTGGCATAGTTTGGAATAGCACGGCTGAGCCTGGCATCCAAGATTCCTAATTGGTAAAAGGTTGTAGCTGGAGTAATATTAAATCATCTTAGCTTTGCAGTCCACTGGTGAGTGGAGAGAAACAGTGATTCTACTATAGGTCTGGGGTCACTGAGACTCATAAATCAGTTCTTCTTACATTGGGTTTGGTTGAAGTTCCTGTTGAGCTTCAAAATGATACCTTAGAAACTGAAAAGTGGGCGTGGCTCCCATTGCATGGCGGTTATGGCGCTGGCCACATACACCAAGGGTGGCGGGTTCAAACCAGCTGGGCCTGCTAAACATTGACAGCTACAACAACAACAAAAAAAAGCCAGCGTTGGGGCGGTGCCTGTGGCTCAAAGGAGTAGGGTGCCAGCCCCATATGCTGGAGGTGGCAGGTTCAAACCCAGCCCCGGCCAAAAACTGCAAAAAAAAAAAAAAAGAAAGCCACTGTTGTGGAGGGCGCCTATAGTTCCAGCTACTTGGAAGGCTGGGGCAAGAGAATCGCTTATGCCCAAGAGTTTGAGGTTGCCGTGAGCTGTGAAGCCACAGCACTCTACCAAGGGCAACATAGTGAAACTGTCTCAAAAAAAAAAAAGAAAAAAAAGGAAAAAAAGGAAGAAACCTAAAAGTAGTGGTACTTCCTCATGGGCTGTCCCAAGCTGCAGAGTGTAAGTGGTCCTGCACTGATTCTGACCATAGTTAACATATAGCAGGCTGGGGGCTGGTGGTCACCTCACCAAACAGAAAGAACATATCCAAGAGATAAAATTGCAAGTATTATCACTGAATTGGGAATAGTGTCCAATAAAGTGCCTGCATATAGTTCTTAGTAAGTGTATTTGCTTTATCTTAGGTTGTGAGTTAATTCATAGCTATTGTGTAGCTACCAGAGGCTTTCTTGGTACAATTAAATCTGAGCACCTAACATGAGGACTGTGTCTTCAGTTAATTTTCATTGAAGCATACAGTGTTAATCCAAAAGGCATAGTGAGACCTCTTTTAATGATACAAAAATTGGAAGCTGGTTTTGCAGTTTTTGCCAGGGCTGGGTTTAAACCCGCCACCTCCGGCATATGGGGCCAGTGCCCTACTCCTTTGAGCCACAGGCGCCGCCCTTTTTTTTTAAAAGACAGAGTCTTGCTTTCTCGGCCTCAGTAGAGTGCTGTGGCGTCACAGTTCACAGCAACCTTAAACTCTTGGGCTTAGACAATTATTTTACCTCAGCCTCCCGATTAGCTGGGACTACAGGCGCCTGCCACAACACCCGGCTATTTTTTGTTGTTGTAGTTTGGCTGGGGCCGGGTTCCATCAGTGCCTTTGGCCCTGTGAGTAGGGCGCTGGCCCCGTATACGAGGATGGCAGGTTTTAACCCAGCCCCAGCCAAACTGCAACAACAAAAAAATAGCCAGGCGTTGTAGTGGGCACCTGTAGTCCCAGCTACTCAGGAGGATGAGGCAAGAGAATCACCTAAGCCCAAAAGCTAGAGGTTGCTGTGAGCTGTGACGTCACAGCACTCTACCCAGGGTGACATAGTGAGACTCTGTCTCTAAAAAAAATAAAAAAGTGTGCATCTTTAGTATGCATCTTTAACAGTTTTTACATGACTCCAGTGGCACTGTCCTAATATTTATCTTTTTGTTCCCCTGTTCCTTGTATTTCTGCAAGCTTAGATTCAGTGTCTTGCTCAGATTCGAGTTGAGTTTTATTTGTTTTAAGATTATTTTGGTCAGGCAAGGTGGCTGTAATCCTAGCACTCTGGCAGGCCAAGGCTGGTGGATTGCCTAAGCTCAGGAGTTCGAGACCAGCCTGAGCAAAAGCGAGACCCTGTCTTTACTAAAAATACAAAAACTGAGGCAAGAAGGTTGAAGGTTGCTATGAACTATGATGCCATGACACTCTACCCCAGGGCAACAACTTGAGACTCTGTCTAAAAAAAAAAAAAAAGATTATAAGAGATGCTGTGTATTTGCTGTAGCACATTGGTTCTCAAACTCAGCATCAAGCAGAATTGCCTGAGTGATTGGTTAGCACAGAGAATCTTTTGCCGCACTCACAATTTTTCCAGTTCTGGGATGGCGCCTGTGGCTCAATGGATAGGGCGCCGGCCCCATATACCAAGGTTGGCAGGTTTGAACTCAGCCCCAGCCAAACTGCAACAAAAACTAGCCGGGCATTGTGGCAGGCGCCTGTAGTCCCAGCTACTCGAGAGGCTGAGGCAAGAGACTCACCTAAACCTAGGAGTTGAAGGTTGCTGTGAGCTGTGATGTCACGACACTTTACTGAGGGTGATAAAGTGAGACTCTCTCTCCATAAAGTGAGACTCTCTCTCTTAAAACAATTATTCCAGTTCTCTAGGTCTAGCATGGGGCCCAGGAATTTACAGGAATGCTAGAGGTACATGGACCACATTTTGAAAACCAATGCTATAGCATTACACCAAGAGCCTTGTAATGAATTGTTGGTTTTGTTGTTTTGTTTGTTTTAAAGGGTCAGGGTCTTGCTCTGTCACCCAGAGCAACTACTTAACTACCCACTAGAGTACCATAGTAAGGCCATTGCTTACTGTAACCTTGAACTCCTGGGCTCAAGCATTCCTTGCTCTCTGCCTCCTAAGTACCTGAGACTACAACTGCATACCATCACGCTAGGATAATTTTTCTATTTTTATAGAGACAGGGTCTTGCTGTTGCTTAGACTATTCTCAAACTCTTGGCCTCAAGTGATCCTCCTAGCTTGGCTTCCTAAAATGCTGGACCTCTATGCCCAGCCGGTTAGCCTAATTTTAAATGATATTAAAAGATTCAACCCTGGGTCCAGGCACCATCAGCCAATTACAAACTTTCCCATCACTGTTTCTACTTTCCACTAATGAATCCAGTTCTGTTATTTTCTGCATTTATCTGTTGAATTACTTTCATAAGGAACTTGCTCAAATCTACCATTTGGTTACCTTAAAATATAGTGTGTTTAGCAAAGATAGGGAAAAGGCTTATTTCTCTTTATTTGTCCACTTTTTATAAAAATACACCTAGTAACTTCCAGAGGTGACCAAAGAATTGTTAGTATGGAATGATTTGTTAGTACTAATTTATCATTTTGTTTACATGTTTATGTCTTAATTATAATTTTTCTTCTTTTTTTGAGACAGAGTCTCACGTTGTCACCCTAGGCAGAGTGCTGTGGTGTCATAGCTCACAGAAACCTCCAACTCTTGCCTCAGCCTCCCAAGTAGCTGGGACTGTAGGCACCTGCTACAATTACAATGCCCAGCTATTTTTCGAGATGGTGTCTCGCTCTGGCTCAGGCTGGGCTCAAACTCCTGAATTCAAGCATTCCATCTAACTTGGCCTCCCAGAGTGCTAGGATTACAGGCATAAGCCACCATGCCCTGCCTAGTTTTTATTTTTCAAATATAAATTGTCCTATACTTATTCAGGAGGTGTGCTTTCAAGTTACTCAGGTGTCTTTCAGATCTATAGCTTTTATTTTTGTAGGTTCTGTGCTTTCAGGCACAGGTTATCCCAGTCCTACCTACCTACCTATACATTTCCTGCCCTTGATGTAGACAGCTGTTTTTCGGCGGTAGGGGTGGGGGTTTGGTTTGTTTTTAAGATAAAGTGTCACTTGGTAGCATCAGCCTAGCTCACAGCAACCTCAAACTCATAGGTTCAAATGATCCTTCTACCTCAGTCTCCCAGGTAGCTGGGACTATAGGTGCCCACCATGACGCCCAGCTAATTTTTCTGTATTTTTTTCAAACTCCTGAGCCAATCCTCCCACCCCAGCCTCCCGGAATGCTAGTATTAAAGGCATGAATCGCCATGCCTAGCCTAAACAGCTGTTTTTCTGAGAACTTCTAACTTGTGCTGTACTAATGTGTTTGCCTTCTTCTGCCACCAGGGGGCAGACCGAGCCGTTCCGGTCCTGATCATTGGTATTCTGGTGTTCCTCCCTGGATTTTACCACCTGCGCATTGCCTACTATGCATCCAAAGGCTACCGGGGTTACTCCTATGATGACATTCCAGACTTTGATGACTAACACCCACCCACCTCAGCCCTGAGGAGAGGAGTTACAGTGGAACTAGACCTAAATTGGAGATACTGAGCAGAAACTATGGCTAAG
>CAUYPK010081444.1:0-17340 GCA_963574355.1 Loris lydekkerianus
TAGAATATAAATGTCTTAACACAATAACTAAGAAAATGCCAGGAAGGCTATGTTAACCAGTGTGATGAAAATATGTCAAATGGTATATAAAACCAGTGTATGGTGCCCCATGATTGCATTAATGTACACAGCTATGATTTAATAAAAAAAAAAAAAAGAAATGATGCATAAAATTAGATATAATCAGACAGCTTTAAGAAACAAAGCCCTCTTAAAAAAGCTGTCCTGATACTTGGAATATGGGTTTCCCAGACTTACTGGGAAGTAAGAAAGATCACTTCTTGGCAGGCCCAAGAACATTAGGATTTTGGGGGGCCTCAAGAATACAGGGATTCACACAAGGTACTGAAATTGCAGATGAAGTCTAATGGCAAATGTTTGGCTTGGTCTTAGCCTTAAGCAGATTTTAAAAGTTCAGTCTGAGAGTCTTTATAAAAAATTTCTTAAAGCAAACTTAAAAAGGCCTGTATGTTCAATTATTATTCTTCCTGAACTTATATAATCAAACCAAATTTAATGAGACCAAAATTATTTTGTAAACAATAATAGTATTATTTTGATTATCTTTAATCAAAAAGGGGGTGATTATAGAGAAAAATAATTATGTTTCAATGAAAAAGTATAAGGTACTCTTGTGAGTGGTATTCTGATTCTATTCATTGTTTTGAGGTCTTATTTCTACCTGTGAATTGAACTTTATCTGGTCATTTTAAACATTTTTTCAACCCTTAGCAAATCTTCTGTTCTAGTTTCCTTCAATATCTTGTTAAAACTCTCCAAATTTTTCCGGAAAAACCGATTTTTCTGGTTTTTCTCTTTCTCTCCTGACTTGGTGTCACTGGGACTTTAGCTGTCTTGTACCTACCCTTTACACCATGGTCTAAAAAGCCCTGCATGCTGAAGCCAGGCAAAGTGATGTAATCTACCAAGTTCTCATCACCAGCACAAATCACATATGGGCAACCTTTGTGCCAAGAGCTGCTACTACATGGGTCATGAAAAAATTGTATAGGAACTTTCATATTTTCCAAACTCTGCTCCAGAAAATAACCATAAGTGTGATACTGTTACCACAAACACTTACAGCTCACACTGACAATTTCATCATATGGCCACTGCTGTCGTCACTCTACTATCTAAAACCACTGAAAGCTCTATGTCTAGAAGTCTTCTCAACTCACTGTCCTCTAGACTCAAAACTGAGTTTATAGTCTTCTCTGGTCACTAATATTTGTTTTTCTTTTTGTTTCCACATAGATATTCCTCATTAAGTGTCTGATCATTCATACTATCCAGCAATATCCTCTACTCCCACATCTTAACAGATGGCTCAGCTGGTCTTTAGTTTATAAAAGGCAATCCTTTTCTTTTTTTTTTTTTTCTGCCCTCAGAGACAACTTTTATAATGAATTTAGTGTATAAACTATCAGTTCATGATTTTAGTATACTATGTGTATATATGTAGCTTGAAACCTCAGACTACTGTTCTTAAATAATGCTTGAGTCATAAAACACACATTTTTTGTAATAGCTTACTTTATTTAAATTTATTTTGTAGATCTATCCCCATGCTGGTACATGCATATGTACCAATTTCTTTCATATAAATACATTGAATAAATATACTGTATTTTATTTGTCCACTAGCAAGAGCTCTTCTTCATTAATCAATGTTATCTGTTAGTAGTTTAGAAATTTTATTAAAATGATAGGCACTGTTGTTTTATTAGACAGTCACTCTAATCTGTTTTCAAAGATAGCTTACCAGCATATCTTCCTAATAATCCTTTGACGATTGCTGACTTATGATGATGAAGTCCATTCTCCCCTCTCTGTTCTCTATTGTGAGGTTTTCCATTCCTCTGAAAACCTAAGGAAATTCTTGGAGGGTTTTTTTTAAGAAGTGCCCATATGCTGAAGAAAGCCTCTGATTATATCTCAGGAAATCAAAGTCTGGCATTTGCTCAGCCTCTGGATGCAAAATAACCCCCTTTTTTTTTTTTACCTGCAATGCAATTCTTATTAAATAACCACGTTGTATTTAAAATTCTGAATCTGTGGTTGTATTTATTATAACATTATTCTTTGATCAATTTCCATTATATTTTTAGAGCTTTGCTATTACAAAAATGCTGTATTGGGAATCTATCTACCTACCTACCTACCTACATATCTATGTAGGTCTCTCTCCTGAGTTCCTATGTAAGAAACTATGTGAAAATTTCTGTAGGATGACTACTTGGAATTTGAATTTTTGAGTCATAAAATTTGAGTATTTTCAGTTTTTCTAGATACTGCCAAATTGGTGCTCTTGAGTGAAAAATTTGCTTGACTTCCAACGTGTTAAGAGTTTCCTTTTCCTGTCACTTTTGTCAGCAGTTGGTATGGTCAGACATTTATTCATTTGGTGAAAGTGGCATGTCTTTGTTATTTTCATTTACATTTATTTGGTTGTTTCTGACATTGTTCTCTATTCTCTCCCACTAATCTGTGTATCTATTCTTACATAAATAGCATAACACTTTAATTATTATAGTTTTATAATAAATGTTGACTTCAGTGGAAGCTTACGCTCATTCTATCATGCAACACTACATAATATCACTGCCTCAATATTCTACATTTTACTTTTGCTTAGCTCTTTCCAGTATCTTATCTTTGCAAAATCTTGTAAGTTTCTGGAGGTCAAGGAATGTTTATTAGGCACTATGTGTATATGTTGTATAGGTTAATTCTTGTTGCGTCTTTCTTACCACATAATATGGGGTGACACAGCAGGTAGATGAATGAATGAATAATGAAGCAGATCTCTGCCCCAGTATGACATGGTGAGTGAATGAATATCTCATTAGGCTGCGGCCTCTGCACTAATGGGGCCTCTTCTAACTTTATCAGAGTTTCTGGAAGGAGTGCTATTAAAGCTGGTTCCTGAGTTCCTGCTTTAGTTTTTAGAACATTATTCCAATGGGTCATCTCTGCCTCAGAGCCAAGAGAGTATCATTTATGAAGTAGGGCAGCAAGGAGTAATCTCTAAATGGTGTACAGTATTTGCTCATTGTATCTTGTACATAATTGAAAATGATGAATTAATAATAGAAGCCTAGAGTGAGCTAGTTAGAAAAATAATAGCAATAAATGACAATAATGATCATAACAACATTATCATTTTATACATTCATTTCTCTTTTATATTAGGAAATTTATTCTTTTAACATGGTGAATTATTCCTTTTTTAAACTGCTGAAATAATTTGCCATCAGATAGACAAATGAACCACTAACTCAATTTTAATAAAATGCAAGAGATTTGTCTTTGCTTTTTGACCCCAGATTTCTCCAACACAAATCCCACTTGAAAAGGTGTAGCATACTTTAAATAGCTACTTTTATTTATTTATTCATTTTTTGAGACAGTCTTTCTGTCACAGGTGCCAGAGTGCCATGGCCTTAGCCTAGCTTGTAGCAACTCAGACTCCTGCACTCAAGCAGTGCTTCTGCCTCAGCCTCTCAAGTAGCTGAGATTACAGGTGTGTGCCACCTTGTCTAGGTTTCTATTTTTAGTAGTGATGGGGGTCTTTGGCTCAGGTTGGTCTCAAACTCCTGATTTCAAGTGATCCTCCTGCTTTGGCCTCCCAGAGTGCTAGGATAATAGGCATAAGCCACTGCACTAGTGTTAAAGAGTCAATTTAAATAATGTTAAATAGCCTTGAATTTGACACATTAGATTTCTGCATCATCTTATTAATCAGGACAGCCACCTGATACCAGCAAGACTTTGAAAATATAGCAAGGTCTTCATGGATTAAACCTAGGCAATTCTATAGGCTTCTATCTCTGTATTTTATGTTTTCCTCTTACCCCCAAATGTCTGTTTTTTTTTTTTTTTTTGGTGGGGGGGGAGGAGGTAATACTGGGTAGATTTACTTCTTATTTTAGTATCTATTTTTGCTGAACTGGAGGGACTAAGATGTTCTGATGTAACCAAATAGTTTAGGACTTTCTAGCTATATTATTAACAATAAAGCAAGACAGATATTACAATAAAATTTTTGCTTCAACCCTTAATAAGCTATGTCTTGGGAAATAGGGAATTTTGTATCATTGAGCAAAAAATACCAGGAGAAACTCCCAACTCAGTGAAGACCCTGGTAGTAGAGGAAAGGCTTTAACTCATAACAATGCAAAGGTAGGATCCAAGAAAGGTCTTGGGACAGTTTCTTTCTGGGTTTCTGAATTGCTGTAGGAGGTGATCAAACAGCTGTAGTTTCCAGAGCTAGCTCTGAAGTCTCTGTGTAAGACAGGCTTATAGAAGAACTTCCCTAATTTCTCTGAATAACAAAATAGTTGTATACTAGGATACAGGAATCATTTTAAATAATATTTCAAAAGAATATTTAGAAGAATACAGTAAAAAATAACAATGAGTCATCTTCAGAAGTATTACCCAGGGGATGAAGCAATAGAGATGGGTTGCTGCGTTATTCTTACTACATTTTCATATCCAAAAAGCAGTGAGAAGTTTGAATCACCACTTTGCCTGTAATTATCTCAAACTCACTGATCTCATATCTGTTGGCATATAAATGATCTTGGATTTCTATTAAGGTCTGGTTGAAGGAAATTAAAGAATAAAAAGGAGAAAAAGATGTTTTCCTGTACCAAGATTTAGTCCCACACAAATAACCTTAATCACACTAATGACTCAAGAGTCTCAGGCCAATAACAATTAACTTAGTAATTGCTTTAGTTTACTAAACAATTTAAATGTGTCTCTATACATAACTTTTACAAAGTATACAAACACTACAATTTATGAGGCTATGTTTTATTTAAGAGGCTAATTAATTTAAATTGTTTTCCAATGAAAAATGTTTTACAATGCAAGCCAAGGGTCATTTATGCTCCATGCTTCATTCTTAAAAGGCTTTTATTCTGAACATATGTAGTAAACAACAACTTTCTGGTATGTGTTGAATGTACTGTTTTGGTGAGGAGAAAAAAGAAAATTCCTTTTAACAAATATGATATCTAACCCTATGTTGTAGTTTTGGTTAGCACTTTAGAATTTGTAACACTCTTTAGTGTAAATATTTTTATGGAATCCTTTCACTGATTTTATTTGGTAGGGTTTATTTAATGTTTTACATAGAAGAGAAGATTAAGACGCTTGTGTAAGTGTCCCAAGGTCACGTGACTAAGAGGTGGACATTTCAGAGAGGACAAAAATTGTCTTTTTTGGCTCCTGGCTTTTCCATATTATATTACCTTTGGCAAAGAATCGTGTATGTTGATTGAGCAAGAAAACAAGTCTTTTTGAAATATTTTCTGTGTTTTCTCTATTTCTTTTGGGTATTAAAGATTCAGAAGACATCTACTTATTCAGAGCTAAGAAGGGTAAGCTTTGAAAGGACTTAATGGATTTTACGAAATGCAGATTACTCTATGATGGAGAAAACTACTTATATGTAAATAACATTTTTCTCTCAGCAAGTGAAATAAAGACTTGGATTATTTTGCCAAATAAAATACCTAAAACTCAGCTGTAAGGCATATAACAGGCTTGTGAGGAGGATTCATTGCAAGTCTCAAAATTATGTACTGTATTTATCACTGTAGGAAACCAAAAATACTCAAAAAATTTGTTGTTTCTAACACTAAAATTCTTTTTTTTTTTTTTTTTGAGACAGAGTCTCACTATGTCACCCTCAATAGAGTGTTGTAGTATCACAGCTCACAGCAACCTCCAACTCTTGGGCTTAAGTGATTCTCTTGCCTCATCCTCCCATGTAGCTGGGACTATAGGTGCCTGCCACAACACCAGCTATTTTTTGTTGCAGTTGTCATTGTTGTTTAGCTGGCCCAGGCCAGCTTTGAACCTGCCAGCCTCAGTGTATGTGGCTGGAGCCATAACCACTGTGCTAGGGTGCCAAGCCTCTAAAATCACTCGTTAATACACATTTTTGTATATGTGTCTCCTTTCATGGAGATAAAAAAAAACCCAAAGGAATTTAAGAAGTGACCTTGTATTCATTTTCTATTGCTGTGTAACAAATTACCACAAAGTTAAAGTTTTAACTTTACCACCAAGTTATCTCACAGTTTCTACAGATCACCAATTCCAGCACAGCATATGTAGGTTCTCAGCTCGAGGCTTCAGAAGGCTGAAATCAAGATGTTGGTCAGTGCTGTGGTCACATTCATGGCTTAGGGGTGCTCTTCCAAGATCATTTAGGTATGACTAAGAAGTGGACAGGGAGGACAAAAATTGTCTTTTTTGGCGTCTGGCTTTTCCATACTGTATTATCCTTAGCAAAGCATAGTGTATGTTAATTGAGCAAGAAAACAAGTCTTTTTGAAACATTTTCTGTATTTTCTCCATTTCTTTTGATTATTAAAGATTCAGGAGGCAACTACCTATTAGATAGGCAGATCTTATTATATTTAGAATTATAATCCTATTAATTATAATCCCGTTAATCCTGTGATGGTATTCATTCCTTCCTTGATTCCAAGTTTTGGAAATGACTTAGGCTTGGTCATTCAGCATGTTTTATCCCCTTACTAGTGATTTATTTAGAGAAAGATCATAACAAAAACACACCTGTTAGAGTAGTTTCTGAAGTTTGGTTGGGATTATCTCTCCTTTCCATTGGAAGTGTTAGATGTAGGATGACACAATGTTGGAATTGCCTCGGGCTGCCATATTAGAGACCTTTTTGAGAATAAATTTTATACTGGAAAAATCAAACTCAAGGATGATTCAGGAGTCCTGATGCCATTGTTGGAGGTTGTTCAGGTGTGGATGCAGGTGTTTTTTTCCCACTTTTCAGTTATGCAAATTATTAATAGTATTAATAGTACTACTATTACTAATACCATTACTATCATCACCACCACCATTATTATTTCCCTTATTATTTGGGTCTATCAAATGCACGCAGACTCTAGGTTTTTCCTAAAATTTTCTTGGGAACACACACACAAAAAAGTCTAAGGCTGCATTGTATTTGATGACCCAGAAACAGTGTGCTTAAGGCAGCTACATGAATTGGTATGTCTTTTCCCTCTAGAATATTCCCTCTAAACACTAAAAATAAGGAATCATACTTAGTAAACAACTAAAAACGAAGTATTTAAGGTAATGTTAAGGTGGGGGCTAGCAACTCTGAAGTTTGTAGGGCAGGTTCACAGACTGTAAATTCTGACAGAGTTTCCATGTTGTTTTGTGGATAATTCCTTCTACTTCAGGAAATTTCAGTTTTTTCTCTCAAGGCCTTCAAATGATTGGATGAGGCCCATCAATGTTATGGAGACTTTACTCATGATTTAAATGTTAAATCACATCTTAAAATATCTTCACAACCACATCTAGCTGGTATTTGATTAAACAGCCATGCACTACAGTTTTGTCAAGTTGATATTTAATATGTAAAGTTTATAATCAAAATAGACAATGAACTATCTAATATTATTTTTTTTATTTTCGATAGTTTAAATAAAACCAAAATGGTTGTATACCTGAAAGATTTTGATTTTCTCACTAAGATTATTAATGTTATACTTGCCAAGGCTATTCAGAACAGTAATCTTATTCTAGGATGATTCATGAGAAAATGTCTTTCCTCAGGCTGATATCTTCCAGTATTTTTCCTATTCTTTCATTTATTTATTTATTTATTTATTTATTTTTTAATTGTTAAATCATAGCTGTGTATATTTGTGCAATCAAGGGGATACAATGTGCTGGTTTCATATACAATCTGAAATAGTCTCATCAAACTGTTCAACGTAGCCTTCACGGCATTTTCTTAGTTATTGTATGTAGATATTTGTATTCTGCATTTAGTAGGTTTCACCTGTACCCATTCTAAGATGCACCGTAGGTGTGCCCCACTCATTACCCTCCCTCCATGACTTCCCCCCTTCCTTCTCCTCCCTTGGCCTTTTCCCCATATTCTTGTGCTATAGTTGGGTTATAGCCTTCATATGAAAGCTATAAATTAGCTTCATAGTAGGGCTGAGTACATTGGATACTTTTTCTTCCATTCTTGAGATACTTTGCTAAGAAGAATATGTTCCAGCTCTATCCATGTAAGCATGAAAGGGGTAAAGTCTCCATCTTTCTTTAAGGCTGCATAATATTCCATGGTATACATGTACCACAGTTTGCTAGTCCATTTGTGGGTCAATGGGCACTTAGGCTTCTTCCATGACTTAGCAATTATGAATTGGGCTGCAATAAACATTCTGATACAGATGTCTTTGTTATGTTGTGATTTTTGGTCTTCTGGGTATATACCTAGTAAAGGATTGAATGGCAGGTCTATTCTCTAAGAATTCTCCAAACATCCTTCCAAAAGGAACATATTAGTGGGCATTCCCACCAGCAGTGTAGAAGTGTGCCCTTTTCTTCGCATCCACGCCAACATCTCTGATTTTGGGATTTTGTTATGTGGGCTACTCTTACTGGGGTTAGGTGATATCTCAAAGTAGTTTTGATTTGCATTTCTCTGACGATTAAGGATGATGAGCTTTAAAAAAACACATCTTAATCACTTTTAAGTGTACAGTAGTGTTAGGCGTATTTACATTGTTATGCCACAGATCTCCATAATGTTTTCATCTTGCAAAACTGAAGCTCTGTACCCATCAAAGAAAAGCTCATTTTTCTATCTCTGGTAACTACAATCCTCTTTCTGTTTCTGTGAGTCTGACTACTTCAGATACCTTATGTAAGTAAAATCCTACAGTATTTGGGGTTTTGTGACTGCATTATTTCACGTAGCATAATGTCCTCCTGATTAATTCACATGAGGATATTTGACAGGATTTCCTTCTTTTCTTTTTTTTTTTTTTTTTTTGAGACAAAGTCTCACTATGTCACCGTCGGTAGAGTGCTATGGCATCACAGCTCACAGCAATCTCAAACTCTTGGGCTTAAGCAATTATCTTGCCTCAGACTCCCAAGTAGCTGGGACTATCGGTGCCCACCACAATGCCCAGCTATTTTTTTCTTGCAATTGTTGTTGTTGTTTTAGCTGGCCATGGCTGGATGGAACCCACCAGCCCCGGAGCATGTGGTCGGCACAGTAAAGACTGTGCTACTGGTGCCCAGCCAGGATTTCCTTCTTTTTAAATGCCAAATACTCTGCTTGGTGCCTGTAGCTCAGCAGCTAGGGCGCTAGCCACATACACCGGAGCTGGTGGTTTCAAACACAGCCTGGGCCTACCAAAACAACAATGACAACTACAACAAAAAAAATAGCTGGGCATTGTGGTGGGTGCCTGTAGTCCCAGCTACTTGGGAGGCTGAGGCAAGAGAATTGCCTAAGCCCAAGAGTCTGAGATTGCTGTAAGCTGTGATGCCATAGCACTCTACTGAGGGCGACGAAGTAAGACTCTGTCTCTAAAAAAAAACCCAAAACAACAACAACAAAAAACCACAAAATGCTGAATACTATTCCATTTTATGTACATACCATTCTTTTCTTTTTTTTGAGACAGAGCCTCAAATTATCGCCCTGGGTAGAGTGCCTATGGTGTTACAGTCCACGGCAACCGCCAACTCCTGGGCTTAAGGTATTCCCTTGCCTCAGCCTCTCAAGTAGCTGGGACTACAGGTGGCTGCCACAATGCCTGGCTATTTTTTGGTTGTAGTTGTCACTGTTTGGCAGGACTGGGCTGGATTTGAATCCACCAGCTCTGGTGTATGTGGCTGGCACCTTAGCCACTTGAGCTACAGGCGCCAAGCCTGTTCATATCATTTCTTACCAAGTTTCCCATCTCTGAACATTTAGGTTGCTTGCATTTCTGGCCTACTATAAATAATGGTGTAGGGAACACATATGAGCAAATAACTATTTTCTCTTCTTTTGGATATATACCAAGGAATGGGATTGCCGATCATATGGTAATTCTATATTTATTTTTTTTTAAGGAACCTCAATTCTGTTTTCCTTGGGTTTTAGCATTTTATGCTCCCACCCAGCAGGCACAAAGGTTCCAATTTTTCTGTCTTCACCAGCACTTGTTTTCTACTGCCCTTTCTTTTTTTCTTTTGATAGGGGCCACCCTAACAGGCATGAGATGATATCTCATTGTGGTTTTAATTTGCATTTCTCTGATGATGGGTAATGTTCAGCATCTTTTCACGTGCTTGCTGAACATTTGTATATCATCTTTGGAGAAATGTCTATTCAAGTCCTTTGCTCATTTTTTAATTGAGTTATTTGATTTTTTTTTTTTTGTTGAGTTCTTTACATATTATGAATATTAACCCTTTATCAGGTGTATGATATGAAAATATTTTCTCCCATTCTGTAGGCTGTCTTTTCACTGTGTTTTATGTCCTTAGGCACACAGAGGTCTTTAAGATTGATGCAATCTCATTTGTCTATATTTGTTTTTGTTGCCTAGGCTGTTAGAGTAGCATTCAATAAATCATTACAGGAAATATGATTTTAACAGACTTTGGCCTCTTAAAGAAGTGATATTTGCTCAAGTTTTAAGACAAGAGAGTAGGTTGGATATTTATTTCACACATATCATGGAAGCAGATATCCCCAAAATTATGTGAAGAATAACTTTTTGTTTGTGTGTTATTTTTGTCCCCTGTAATATTTTTTTAATTTTAATTTTTTCCTTTTTTTTTTTTGAGACAGAGCCTCACTCTGTTGCCCTGAGTGGAGTGCAGAGGTGTCATAGCTCACGGTAACCTCAGACTATTGATCTGAAGTGATTCTGTTGCCTCAGCCTCCTGAGTAGCTGGGATTACAAGGCACCCGCCACAACACCTGGCTAGTTTTTTTGTTTTTAGTGGAGATAGGGTCTCACTCTGGCTCAGGCTGGTTTTGAACTCCTGAGCTCAAGTGATCCACCCATATTATGGATTATAGGCGTGAGCCACTGTGCCTGGCTCTTATTATTATTTTTTTTAATTGAGGGAAAAATAATAAACTCAAAGAATTCTTCTTTTATAAAGTAGATTTGGGAGGATGTGATGACCTTTTGACTGAAGTGGAGATGTCAAAATAAAAACACAAAAATGTGAATAAAACTTTGAGACTATTATATAGGATAAAGTAAAACCTTAATAAAAGGTTTTAATAACCTTAATAAAACCCTTTATAAACCTTTTATCAGTGTCAAAGGGCAGCAGTTCATTGGCAAGTACTTAAATTCATCAACAAGTGAATATCAGGTGTCTACCATGTTCTAGGCCAGCGGTTCTCAACCTGTGGGTCGAGACCTCTTTGGGAGTCGAACAACCCTTTCACAGGGGTCGCCTAAGACCATCAGAAAATACATCACAAGTCATAACAGTAGAAAATTGCAGTTAATGAAGTAGCAACAAAAATAATTTTATAGTAGGGGGTCACTACAACACGAGGAACTGTATTAAAGGGTCATGGCATTAGGAAAGTTGAGAACCACTGTTCTAGGCCCTAACCAGACAAGGGGAGTATGTATAGGAGATAGGCTTCTGCTATATGTGTTTCCATGTAAAATTTCATCTTCTGTTAGAAGCTTCAACAAAAATGTGTTGCCTTCCCTCCCTCTACTAGAAGTTAGAAAAGGCATATTATGGGCTAAATGTTTGTGTCCTCCTGAATTCATATGTTGAAGCCTTAACCCCCAATGTGATGCCATTGGAGGTGAGGCCTTGGGGAGGTAATTAAGTATAGAGGAAGTCTTGAAGCTGTGGTCCTTATGATGGGACCAGTGGGCTTATGAAAAACAAATCTTGCTCGGCTCCCATAGCACAGTGGTTACGGACCAGCCACATACACTGAGGGGGATGGATTCGAAGTCTGCCCAGGCCAACTAAACCACAATGACAACTGCAACAAAAAATAGCCGGGCATTGTGGTAGGCACCTGTAGTCCCAGCTACTCGGGAGGCTGAGGCAAGACAATCACCTAAACCCAAGAGCTGGGGGTTCCTGTGAGCTGTGACGCTACAGCACTCTACTGAGGGTGACAAAGTGAGACTCTGTCTCAAAAAATAAATAAATAAATAAATAAATAAATAAAATATAGCCGGGCATTGTGGCAGGTGCCTGTAGTCCCAGCTACTTGGAAGGCTGAGGTAGGAGAATTGCTTAAGTTCAGGAGTTGGAGGTTGCTGTGAGCTGTGATGATATGACACTCTGAGAAGGGCAAAATAGTGGGACTCTGTCTCAAAAAAAAAAAAAAAAAAAAAGCATAAATCTTGTTATTTCTTCTCTGCCATGTGAGGCCACAGCAAGAAGGTAGCTATTTAACAGACAGGAAGAGGGTGCTCATGACCAACTGAACCCTGCCTAGCTTGATCTTGGACTTTCCAGTCTTCAGAGCTGTGATAATAAATTTCTATTATTTAAGCTGCTGCCTAGCTTATGGTATTTTGTTATGGCAGCCTGAACAGGCTAAGACAAGCCATAAGGGACTGGGAGATGCTGTCTACTCCCTCAAGGACTCATGTGACTTGCTCTTACCAGGGCCTCCTCCATCCCTGTGTGTTTACTTATCTTTACTGAGGACTGACACCTGATGAGATGGATACATTTCATAACTGGAGAACAAAAGGGAGGAGGCCTTAAAGGCTGAGGGTTACAGCCAGGTATCTGCAGGGGTCAGTGTCTCACCTGCAGTGGCTTTCTGCAGGGCTGTTTCTCAGTGTCTGTCCAGAGGCTACTCCTTACTGTCTGCGCGAAACCAAAGTTTCTGTCATTTCAGTTGCCTAAGTTCTCCATTCAAGAAGTAGAAAGTAGGGTAAGAAGTGTGGTATTGCTTTTCCAAGCCACACACTAACAGAAGAGATATTTAATAGCACCCTCATTCGAGTTGACAATGGCAATTTTATATGCGTTAATGTCCTGCTTGGTCTTGTAGTTATTTGGCGTGGTGTTCTATTTCTTCCTGATGGAGTGTGGATGCACGTGTGAGTTACAGTCTCTTTTGTGGTGACTATTTTCTCAACATAGCTTCTTTTAGCTCTGCATGAAGAGAAAAGGTGTATCAAGTTCACATAAGAAATTTAGTTCACAACATTCATTGTTGTAAACAAATTGTGTATGCTTAAATGTCTATTAACCCGTATATAGGTCCTGTTTTGTTTTTTTTAAAATAAACTTTTTACTTTGGAATATTTTGGATTTACAGGAAAGTTGCAGAATTCCCATATACCATTCACCCATTTTTAATTTCCTCCTCTTACAAGGACGTCAGTCACGTTGGGCTAAGGGCCCATCCTACTCTGCTATGATGAGCTCATCTTAAACTAACTACTTATATCTGTAATAACCTGATTTCCAAATAAGGTCACATTCTGCGGTAATGAGTGTTAGGACTGTGCATTGGTCAGGGTTCTTCAGAGAAACAGAACCAATAGGATGGTTTTTCCTCACTCTCTATTTATATATAGAAGGAAATTTATCCTAGGAGATTGGCTCCCGTGATCACAGAGGCTGGCAAGTCCCGAGATCTGCCGAGTGAGTCATCACGCTGGAGACCAGGAGGGCTGGTGGTTTAGTCCCAGTCTGGGTCCAAAGGCCCGAGTTCCAGGAGAGCTGGAGGTGTAGTTTCAATCTGAAAGCCAGAGGATTAGATACAGTGTTCCCCCATTCAAGGTTGGACAAGGGATCCCAGTTTCTTGGGTGTAGGCAATTCCATGAAGAGAATACCCTGACCTTTTGCCCCAAGCTGGAGGAACTGCATTCATTCATTTGTCAATAATGTTCATTAACACCAAAAGTAATTTTCAAGACCTTATACCCTTAGACAAAGATGTGGAATCTTCCCACTTGGATCTTTTGCTCTACCAGAAGCTCTGGTACTTTTTTAGGCCTTCTGTTCAGAAGCTCTGGTGCTTTTTACTCCTTCTTTTTATTCCTTTCTGTCTAATAAATCCTATCTTACCACTGATCTGTGGTCCATGGGTTTATTCTTTGAATACCTGAGACCAAGGACCTACTGAAGAAAGGAATTCTGGTAACAGATTGAGACACAAAAAAGACTGATATTTCGGAAGACAGGAAAAAGGCCCATGTCCCAGTTTGAAGGCAGTTGGGAAGCAGAAACTCCCTTATACTCAGGGGGGAGTCAATCTGTTGTTCTTTTTAGATCTGAATTGATCGGATGAGGCCCACCTGCATTAGGGAGGGCCATCTGCTTTACTCGGTCTACCAATTTAAATGCAAGTCTCATCCAGAAACACCTTCACAGGAATACCCAGGATAATGTTTGACCTAATATCTGGGCACCCCATGACCCAGTCAAGCTGACACATAAAATTAACCATCACACTTCAAAATATCTTTCTGAGAAACAAAATCAATTCATAAAAAGCAACAATCATGTCCAAAGGACACTTTTTAGATGATGAGATGGAAGGATGAATTCAAATCTATATTTACAGCTTTGTAGTGTTATTATTTGATAGGGGTCTAATCCCAACCCTGTATCTTAATGATAGCAAGGGCTATTTTCCAGAATTTTAGAGTTGCTTATAGCTGGGCAGTGACTCAGGGTAGTTGTGGGTGGGGGGAAAAAGGCAGTGAGTGTGCCAAATAATGCTAAAAAATACACAAAGATAAGAAGTGTGCAATCAACCTTGACCTCCTTTTCCCTTCCTCCTCCTTAACGCAGAGTGGGTGAAATGGCTCATACATTACTAATTACCCTCTGCTAGTCACTGTACACACATTTCCTCCTGTGTTGCTTACTCTATTTTTTCCTAGGATTGTCACAAACTCTATGGCTTAAAATAAAAAAAAATTTATTATTTCATTAGTCTGGAAGCTAGAAATCTAAAATCAAGGTGTCAGCCGGGCCATGTTCCTTCTCCAATCTTGAGGGGAGAATCTTTTCTTGCCTCTTCGAGCTTCTGGTGCTCGTCCTTGGCTTACAGCTGGCTCACTGCAGTCTTTGTCTTCATTTTACCTGGTCTTCACTCTGTGACTCTGAGTGCCCTCTCTTTTTATAAGAACAACAGTCATTGGATTTAGAGCCCACTCTAATGCAATATGACCTTATAGGATTAATAATTACATTTGCAAAGACTCGAGTTCCAAACAAGGTCTTATTCTGAGGTTCTAGATAGACATACATTTTTTTGGAGGTGGAATACTATTCAAACTCATTACACCTAATAAAACTCCTTTTCTTCTGTTGAGAAAGCAGCAGAAAGAATAACTTGCCCAGATCCCTGTTAGAAAGTGGCTGAGCTGAGTTTACATGCAAGCTCTTCACCATTAGCCCAAGTGTCTTCCTTCTCCTCTGCCTGCATCTCTACTCCTTTTTTTAATTTACTTATTTTCACATTCAAAAACACCCTGGGTATTAGTTTACCTTCATTTCAATGGACATAATATTTTGCTTTCATCTTCTCTGCTAGATTACAACACAAGTTGACATTATAGCTCTATTGCTTATTAGAAATATCACCCTGTTCATGTTACTTAGCTTTATAACCAGATTGTAAAGGTTAAAAACAAAAACAAAAACACACATACAGGCTCCCAGCATAGCTTCTGGTACAATCTAAGTAGTCAGAAAATGAAAGTTAAAATCCTATTGTTATTGTTATGACTGTTAATATTGTTGATATTCACAGACACTGAGGTATAAATACTTGCCTTGTGAATATATTTATTATTTGAAACAAACTTTAAGAAATTTTGTACTCTTCAAGTACAGGTGTAAGAACCAAGTTAACTCCATTTGTTAAAACTAACTTCATCTTGTCCCTCGGCCTTCATTTTGTAGCTGCATACCAAAGGTGTTAGGCAACCTGCTCCCTCTTCCAACCCCCATCCTTGCCCCATGATCCGCGCTCTTACACAACGTCTGCTCTGAGCTATAACAAATACTCTCCAGACAGCCAAGGACAAGTGCTTGGTCCCCTAGCTCCCCCCATCAGCTTGCCTCAGCGGCTCACCTCACACCCCCTCCCTTTTTTCTTTTCTGTACCCTTAAAACCTCCCTCCTTTTTGAGATTGGGGCTTCTCTGCTCTCCTGCTGTGCCAGAACCAGAGGGCCCAAGCTCGAGCTTGTAAATAAACAACCTCTTACTTTTGCATTGGACTTGGTCTTTGGGTGATTTATGTGGGGGATCCCTCAACTCGGGCAAAACATTTGGGGGCTCGTCCAGGAAACCCCCCCCAAAATCACCGAGTACTTGCTCCAGAGGTGAGTGTGTGTATGCCGGCATTTGTCTTGTCCTGTTCCATGTTGGTTCCATTTGTTGAATCTGTAGTTGGGACGTGGAATCCCCAGCAAAGTATAAGTGGGAACATCCCATGAATTGGGGACTGAGACATGGAATCCTCAGTCCCTGGTCAAGAAGAGCACAGAGAGGCGATCCTTCTGGTTGAGAGACAAGGCGGGTCGCGACCGCCAGACGGGTTACACCGCCGTCTCATTTTCAGTTTTGCCTGAAAACCCGCAAGGGCAGGCTTCTGTTTTCTGGAGGAATTTTGGGTGTTATTTGTTTTGTCTGTGTTTTATTATATTTGGAGGGCGACATGGAACAGACGCAGACGAACCCCCTCTCCCTAACTTTGACTCATTTTCAGGACTTCAAAGACAAAGCCCGAGAGTACGCCTTTAATGTGTCCAGAGGTAAACTTGTGATTTTTTGCAGGAACGAATGGCTGGCATACCACGTCAGATGGCCACCAGAGGGCACTTTTCATCTCCCCATTATCTTTCAGGTCAAAGATATAGTCTATCTGGACCAGACACCTGGACCAGATCCCATATATAACTGCTTGGCAGGACCTCGTGGAAGACCCGCCAGTGTGGTTAAAACCCCTCCTTCCTCCGTCAGGCAAGGAAGTAGCTAAACTCCTAGACTTGAAGGAAAAAAGGAGAAGTCCCCTGAACCTGCTGCCCCTCCCCTGGTCCTCCAAGGAGGAACTGATCCAGAAGTGCTCTTCCCCCCTCCCTATCAACCCTCACCTAGGGGGGCACCTGTTCCTCAGAGTCCACCAGGCAGCAAGGCCACTGCAGCCCAAGGTCCAGAGGGTAGCCACCAGAGCCCACCTCACACCCGCCGTAGAGCCCTGCGCGATCCGACAGCAGACTCCACAGTGTTGCCTCTCTGCACACACCTCCACAGTATTGCCTGATAGAGTGGACCTCCCTGAATCAGCCACACCACTAGTGGCCCTTTGCCACTAGTGATCTCTATAACTGGAAAGTGCAGAACCCTAAGTTCTCCGAAAAACCTACTGCCTTGATTGACCACTTAGACTCAATTCTTTTTACCCACTAGCCTACCTGGGACGATTGTCACCAACTGTTACAGGTTCTTTTCACCACTGAGGAACAGAACCGCATCTTGGCTGAGGCCAGGAAGG
>CAUYPK010081445.1:0-10732 GCA_963574355.1 Loris lydekkerianus
AAAGGGCACACTTCTACACTGCTGGTGAGAATGCCCACTAATACGTCCCTTCTGGAAGGATGTTTGGAGAATACTTAAAGACCTAAAAATAGACCTGCCATTCGATCCTATAATTCCTTTACTAGGTTTATACCCAGAAGACCAAACATCAGAATATAACAGAGACATCTGTACCAGAATGTTTATTGCAGCCCAATTCATAATTGCTAAGTCATGGAAGAAGCCCAAGTGCCCATCAACCCACGAATGGACTAGCAAATTGTGGTGCATGTATACCATGGAATACTATGCAGCCTTAAAGAAAGATGGAGACTTTACCTCTTTCATGTTTACATGGATGGAGCTGGAACATATTCTTCTTAGCAAAGTCTCTCAGGAGTGGAAGAAAAAGTATCCAATGTACTCAGTCCTACTATGAAGCTAAATTATAGCTTTCACATGAAGTCTATAACCCAACTATACCACAAGACTATGGGGAAAGGGTCAAGGAAGGGGAAGAGAGGGGGGAGGTTTTGGTGGAGGGAGGGTAACTGGTGGGGCCACTTCTACGGTGCATGTTGGATAGGGTACAGGCGATTGCACTAATGTACACAGCAATGATTTAATAATAAAAAAACAAAAAATAAATAAACGAGAAAAAACCCATTTGGGTTTTGGCAAGAGACTTTAAATACTTGCCCCAACAAGAAGGGGATTAGATCTATTAATTGCCAAAAAGGGAGGCATCTGTTTATTTTTGCAGGAGAAGTGCTACTTTTATGCCAACAGATCTGAGATCGTGCAAAACAAGATCAAAACACTCCAAGAAGATCTAGAAAAGAGAAGAAAAGAAATTTTAGAAAATCCCCTGTGAACAGGCCTACATGGTTTTTTACCCTACCTTCTTCCCCTGACCCTTATTTACCCTTATGTTAATTATCACCTTTAGACCCTGTATCCTTAAAAAAGGTTAGAGGCAATTAAATCAGGTCGAGGTCCGATATCACCAGCTCATTATTCTTAACTGCCCTCCATAGCACCCATGACAGGTAAGATCCCAAAACTGGGACAACCTAAGACAGGATATGGAAAGGCTGCATGGTGGATTACATTCATAGTACCCAAAGACAGGTAAGATCACTCTACGTTCAGTCAACCTAAGACAGGGACCAAACCATTGACGTTTGTATCCCCATGATGGGTAAGACTGAAACTGCGAGAGTAGACAACCTAAGACAGGGACTATGTTTTTCCGCCATACAAAAAACAAAAGAGGGAATTGTTTGGCCCTGCCATGTGCCTGAGGCCTAGTGCAACTTCCCAAGCCTGACTAGAAGTAGATCCATAGAGCTACTTCTGCAACTCAGCAAGGCCCGGCCTAAAACTGCCTCTACCTAGATACAGCCAATCACCCTTGGGCCCTGTACTTCATCCCCTGCCTCCTTTCCCCGCCCCTTCCCCATGCTCTATATAAGTGGCTGCTTGACGCAATAAAGTTGAGTTCCTGCTTTGACAGACTTCCAGCTCTGTGTGTTCCTGTTCAGGCCCCCGACGCTCACCATCCCACTCAGCCCCAGGGACAGAGTTAGGCTGGCCCTGTTCTCCCCTCTTCTGGACCTGCCGGATAGCCCGGCAGAGAAATCTGAAGCCATTGTCAGATTAAATGAGGTATACACTCGAGTATAAGCCAAGTTTTTTCGGCACAAAATTTGTGCCGAGTTCGGGTTTTTCGGCACAAATTTTGTGCCAAAAAAACTTGGCTTATAATCGAGTATATACAGTAACTATGTCTTTGTTAATTTCTATCAGAGAAATTTCAGTCTGATGACCCAAATATAGACCAGATTTCAACGAGTTGAAGAGCAAATGTGCAGGGAAGATCAAGAAGACAATGAGTTTCAATGACTTTCCAGCTCCCAGTGGTGAAGGAAAAATTGTTATGACATAAAGTATAACAGCTTAAGGGCAAAACAGCATTGAAATGTGTCTTGCCACTGCAGGATGGAAAATACTTGAGCACATTTGTAAGCAAAAAGAAAAAAACCAGTGAAGAAGGCGATTTGGTGGTGGGACCACACCTACAGTGCATCTTACAAGGGTACATGTGAAATTTACTAGGTGTAGAATATAAATGTCTTAACACAATAATGAAGGCAATGCCTTGAAGGCTATGTTAACTAGTTTGATGAAAATATTTCAAATTGTATATAAACCCAGCACATCATACCCCATGATTGCATTAATGTTCACAGCTATGATTTAATATAAAAAAAAAAAAAAAAAGAATTGAGAAGCTAGAATTAGGTGAGCAGCAGAGGTGGAGGAATTAAGCTTTTGTGTGAACATCTCTCCCCTAGGGCATGAAGGAAAAAAGAGAAAGTGGGTGAAGCAATGGATAAGTTTGTCAGGAAAAGATGAAAGAATTAGGGGATTGTCTTCATGTTAATAAAAAGTCATCTATGTCATCTTTGCCTAAGGTTTCTTTAATTGTATTTAAACAGAAAAGTTCTCTCAAGGCACTATATTTTGAGTTGTAAAATAGGAGATATTTTTGTATGTAAATTAGAATGAAAAATTGAGGAAAATTAGATAACATGGAGAATGGCAAATAGGATTAAGACAAGGGAAATTTGAGACAAATATATGTGGAGATAATTTTTGTGTTTAGGAGCCCAGAACTTGAGCAAAGATAAGTACCCTGACATTCATTGTGATTTTGGACCTATTCCTTAATTTCACCACCCTTGGGAGCTATTAGGCTAATTATTAGCTTTCCCAACTATAAAACTGTGGGGCATGTTAAGTGTTACACAGCTAACAGTAGTTAAATGGTAATATTTTCCTTTCTGCCTCAAAAATAAGATTTAAGAATGAATTGTTCAGCAGTTGCAGAAACATACAGTGAAGAAGGGGTGAGAAATTTAAAGAGAAACTATCTTCATCTAAATATATTAATGGCTTTTGAGAGATACATTTTTTTTCTACTAAATCCATTTGCTCTTACCCATTTCTCCACTTCATTTTAGGTACTTTTATTCAGTTGTCTCTGCTCTTTATAATAAAAGGAGAGAAGGGTCGTGTCAACATTTTCTTTTCAATTTACTTTTTCTAATTTCATTGCAGTTAATTAAAAACATATTCTGACAAAAGAGGTTCAGTACTAGGGATTCATTAATTGAAGCTTTCAGACAAAAGAAAGAAATAAATGACCCAGAGCCATTAATGAAGAACAATTTATTATTTTCTAGAAAGAACCAGAAATGTAAAAGTGATTTGCAGATAAACTGATTTAAAGCTAATTATATTTCCTGAATAGTCCCCACACAGTCAATGAGTGCAAAGAATTTCATCTACATTAGAATTCTTTGTAGAATTCAGTTTAAGAGAAGTCTAGAAACAGAAGAGTCAAAAAAGTGTCATTTGATATCCAGTTTGGAGAGAGATATCCAAGTTGTGCCAAATGTCTAGCTAAGTTGTGAAATACCATCACTTAATCTGTGATCTGTCTTGGTTTATAACATTGTGCATGTTATTTGCAATATAAGTTTGAGCAATATAGGTAGGAAAAGGTGAGATAACTAAGGAATTATCTTCCTGTTAATAAAAACAAATCCTAGGCAAATTCTAAAAGATAATGTATTTTTTTTTAAGTGATGATTCAGGAATTTCAGGAAGAGATAACTATTTGGAGCAACACTACTGAATTGGCAGTAGTTATAGTTTTCTGGCACTTTCAGTTAAAAATTTTTTGTGACAGCTTTCTGGGTGTTAAAAAGATAAAATCTTTATAACAAGAGAAATACTTGACTGACTTATCTGTGCCTCTAAACAAAAAATTTTAGCTAGGAAAAAACAAAAAGCCAAGAATTAAGATGTATCTTATAATGTTGGCATTTTTAAGAAAAAAAAGTTTTCTTACAGTAAAAAATTCAATACAAAACCATTAAAGAAAAGTATGCACTTCTATTAGTAGGTCTATGTGATGCTCTTGTGAGCGGTCACTAGCTGGCTGATCCAGACAGTTCAGGGAGTGACTATTTACTGACTGTCAGGGGACGGAGACTGCAGGTCCTAGTTACTAGTTGGGGGCCAATCCCCAGGGAGGCACCAGGAGATTGTGAATTTAGTCCATTCACTGCAGTGTATATAATCTAACTCTCTTTTTAAGAATCCCTGAAGAAATTATTTGACTTGAGACTTTAGAAGAATATAGCAAAAAAGAATTAATCAAGAAAAAATAAAACATGGTATTGTAAACATAATTATAATTTGAATTTAAAATATCAATTTGTTATTATTAAATATGATTTAGAGTTATTCAATTCTTAATTCACCATCCTTCCTTCATTTCTAGGGTACTGATATGATTATTTCTGTATCCAGGTTTGGGAAGGATGTTTGGAGAATACTTAGAGATCTAAAAATAGACCTGCCATTTGATCCTATACTTCCTTTACTAGGTTTATACCCAGAAAATATAACAAGTTTGATGAAAATATTTCAGATTGCATATAAAACCAGCACAATGTACCCCATGATTGCATTAATATACACAGGTATGATTTAACAAAAATAAATAAATAATGAATATGTCAAAAAAAAAAAAGAATGTAAAAAGATAGCTCACAACATGACAGAACATATTTATAAATCATTTATTTACTAAGTGTCTAGTATCTGAGAATGTATAAAGAATTCTTGCAACGCAACAAGAAGACAACATACTAATTAAAAAACAAACAAAGAACTTGAATAGATTTATTTTCCAAAGAGACAAACAAATGGCCAACCAAAAAATATTCTTTACATGCTGGTTACCTCTTTATAAATTTTGTTGTGAATATTTTGTAAATAAAATCACATTTAGCTACAATTTCCCATTTTTCCTAGGTAAGGCAAGTTTATGGGAGACATTTGGGAGAATTCATATTCAAAATATGATTGCAACTATATACATCTCATATATACATATATAGATATGCCTATAACCATAGATATAGATGATATAGAGATGAAATGATTCAATAAGAAGCAGGAAATCTTAGTTCCAATTTGGTCTCTAATGAAAGAGAAAGAACAAATTACCAAAATTTTAATAGCAGTTCTCTTTTAGTTATGAGATTATTAAGTAGTTTCTATTCACTTTACTTTTTTGCAGTTTCCTGGTTTTCTTCAAAGGTATTTACATGAGAAAAAATTATCCTTGGAAAGCCACCAATTCTGGAATTCAAATTCAGTCCTTAACTGAACAAATGGAAACCTGAAATTCTTCTTATAAAAATCATTGTCATAAAGAAAGAGTATACTGACTTGAGAACAGAGACTATTGCTAATTTATCTTGGTAGATATAGATATCTTTTTTCTAAAATATAAGAGAATTCCTTGATATCAGACATCAATAGGTCATTTGATGGATGCATCAAAATATAGACTAAAAATTATAAAAATGGAGCAAATTTGATCAACTACAGATCTTTTTTTGTAAATTGGAAAACATGCCATATAAATTGGAAAGAAATATTTCAAAGTATTTATGTTGCCATCTTGACACTCAGAGGAAGCATTAACCCCAAATTAAGACCCTTTGAGTCACATCTTAGCTCAGCAACTTTTTAACTCTGTGATACTGTAGACATGTCTTAGCCTCTCAGTACCTTAATTTCTTCCTCAGTAAATTGGATTAATAATATTCTCGACTTTGTATGTTTCATATGATAATTACATTTATCAAAATTTATAAAGTACCAAAAATTGTTCTGTCACAGAATAAGCATTCTAAAAGAGTTTGTTAAATAAAAAGTTATATAAATATATAGACATAAATCATAACAGAATCTATTCATTCTCACCTATGTACCCTAGACCTCACTTAGTAGTCACAGCGAATATAAGAGACTAATTGCCCACAGGTAAATACAAGACAAAGTTGCAAAGACAGGTCTTGACATAAAAGCTCACTCTCCACCATCACGCACTCCTGGAATCAATGCTTTTCTTGGCACCAACTTTACTTCTTTGTTTCTCAAGCTATAGATCAAAGGATTCAGGGAAGGGGTGACAATATTGTTCAACCCCTGAACCACAGACTTCAACCAAGGACTGGGGGCAGGTCGGAGATAAATGAGGACCACTGGTCCATAAAATAGCAAGATGGACGTCAGATGGGTGCTGCAGGTGGAGAAGGCTCGGCACCTGCCCTCTGGGGAGCTGATTTTCAATATAGAGATAATAATGCGAGTATAAGAAACAAGGATAAGGAGAAAACACATGAGTGCCACAACACCTACATTGACAAAACTCATTGTCTATGCTTGGGAGGGTTCCACGCGGGCCAAGGGCAACACCACTGGAATATCACAGAGAAAGTTATCCACCTCATACTGGGACCACAGTAGGGTAACTTAAAGACGAGAAATGTGAGGACACACGTGTGCAGACAGCTCCCCGTCCAAGTGCCCAGAGTCATGATGACACACACCCTATGGCTCATGATGACAGTATATTGCAAAGGGTGGCAGATGGCTGCAAAGCAGTTGTAGGCCATCACAGTGTACAGGAAACACTCGGTGCAACCCAAGAAGTAGTAGAAGAAGATGTGGGAGGCACAGCCCTGGTAAGAGATGGTTCTGCTTCATCCCGTTAGGTAAAGCATCATTTGGGGGAAGCTCACTGAAGGAAAAAATATGTCAAACACTGACAAGTTTCCCAAGAAGAAATACATGGGTGTGTGAAGGTTTGAGGAGGTGAGGATTGCCAGAAGAAGGAGCAGATTCCCCATCAGAGTGAGCAGGTATAAGGCCAGAAATAAGACAAAGATCATATTTTCTAGCCCTTTTGTATGAGGGATTCCCATCAGGAGGAACTCAGTGACTGGAGTGCAATTCCCCATCTCCGTGTCTGGTTAGTCATAGAAGATCACAGCCTGGCTTCACTGAGATGAATCTCCCCCACCAAAAAAAAAAAAAAAAAAATCTAATATCTTCATAGAACCTGCTGGAAACTCATAATTACTAAACACAGTAAAGAACTAATAAACAGGAATCAGTCCAATTCTGTTACTACCCTGTTTCCCCAAAAATAAGACATCCTCCGAAAATAAGACCTACTTACAGGAAAGATAAGACTTCCCCTGAAAATAAGACCTAGCTCATCTTTGGGAGCAAAACTTAATATAAGACACTATCTTATTTTTGGGGAAACAGGGTATTGTGTGACATTCATTAGGGCGAGTCATTTATTTTTCATATTTTTCCTCAAAAGTAAAAGGAAGAGATGACACTAGAGGAGGTAGAGAAAAAAAGGCATAGCATAAACTTTAAAATTGAAAATACCTGAGTTTACATGCTAAATCTGCTGCCTACTCTGTGGCTTTAGGTAACTAAAAAAAATTCCAAATCTCTTCTGAACCTTCGTAAACAGTATGAGACTATCTTAGGACCCTTGTGAAGATTAATGCTTTCCAAAGTACCTGGTATACGCTCCTATCCATCTTTGTTAAAAATAAATTATTACAGATACTACTGTGCTGGTTTTAAGAAGACTTCATTCCCAATTATTTCTATAGGTTGACTTGGAGCTGTTCTAGAATTATCTACACATGTGACTGATTCACAAAGCTTCCTCCTTCAGCTGGACCAACTAAAAAGTGGGAATTTTCTAATAGGCACAAAATTAAACAAAATGGAAAAGGACATATTTGACGTAGGGAAAAGAAAGATAATTACCAATATTAAAACAGACATCATCTTTTAATATAGAGTTTAGAGTCCATTAGCAACTTTGTCTGCAGCATGATTGCCCATATGCAATCACCATCAAGGTTTTTATGATAAGCTTCATTCATCAGGGAATATCTTAAGAAAATACCATGGAGTCAACTAAGTCAGTATTAGCCCAAACTCAGATAGAGCCTATCCCCACATTCTTCCCATCTTCTACTAGTGCATGTAACCCATTGGAAGGTGAGGAGAGCAAAGCACTTTAGAGAGAAAAGTCACTTGCAGACTGAAGGGAGATATGGCGGAGTTGGGCTGAAAACCAAGCCCCACATCTGCCCGGTCTATGTCCTCTGCCTTTAAAGGCTGTGGAACATCAGTAGCTCTGGGGCCAGAAAAGCTGAACATTCCTTTTTCTCAGCTTTCGTCACTCCAGCCTGAAATTCTAGATCCAGCAGTGTCTCTGGCCCCTGAGTGAAGGAGCAGCAGTCAGCCCCTCGACAGAGATACATGTCTTTAATTCCCTCTGGGATCCTCTTCCCTACTGGGCACCAGGGAACTATGGAACACAGGCAGCAATTAGACTGGAGACATTCTTCCCTTCCCTCCTGCCTTGTTTTTCCCCACTGCCTCTACCTCATTACTTCTTAGACCAAAATATAATTATAAAGTGATGTTTAGTTAGATTCAGTGTTTAAAGCTCTTTGATTAACAAGAACTCTTGGATATACTTTTCCTTTAGTAGAGAACCACTGGGTACTATAGTGCAGTGGATATCACATTGGCCCTGCACACCAGAGGTAGCAGGTTCAAACCTCACCTGGGCCTGATTAGAAAAGCATCCGTTGGGATCAGATATAAATGAGATTGCCCAGGGATCCTGTACTTGGAGGATCTGGGCTTGAAGAAAGAGCTGGTGATGAGGAAAGTACTCCCTTAAAGAAAAGAGGCTACAGTCTCATCTGATTGGTTAAAACAGAAGAAAACACACCTGCAATTCTTTTTCCCTACCATTAGGTTTTGGGGTTTGTTTTTTTCCCCCTACCATTAGGTCTTTAATCCCCATTATCATTTCCAGAACTGATTACATTCGTATCTTATTCATTTTCTGAAAACTCCTCTTTTTATATTCCTTTTAGACTGCTGCTGAAGTTTTAGCATCTTTTAATTACTGAAATTTGCTTCACATGTACGTTAAGAATTCAATCTGCTGACTACTGTGTAAAGAACGGGCAGGATGGACAGGGATGGATTAAGTAGGTCTGTGAGCACCTTATTTTACTGGCTGTCCAATGATACAAGCACATGGGCTTATCAAAAATGATAACTCCCTTTGAGATAAGGTAGAAGGCATGGAAATTATCACTATCCTGAGGTATAAGTAATTTTAACAGCATTCTTATAATCATGGCCCTTCTTCATGATAGAAGGAATACAGAAAAGACTCCTAGCTCCAAGGATTTGAAATAGTAATTACTGATTACTGGGCATAGTTCTCTCTCTTCCTCTTTTTTTCAAACTAGACTATGCAAAGTCCCTTTATTTCATTATTGCATCAACATTATGAGTTAAATGTTATTGTCTTTTAAAGACAAAAGTGGGGCTCAAATAGTTCAAACAATTGCCAAAGTTTACTGCTAAAGCCAATCATAGAGCTTGAATTTGAACTTCAATTTGCATTTAAAACTTAGGTCCAATAGAATAAATATTTTAAGTAGCAATTATGAAAATAAATATCCTGAGTAGTTAGACATTCCCACCCATTTTTTTTTGTTCTCTAGCTTTATATAAGATCAAATCAATACAAAAGTTTAATTTTTTATAACTAGCAATGATTCTATGTACTTAAATAGCTTTATTGAGATATATTGTACATGCCATAAATGTTACTCATTTTAAGTGTATACAATTCAGTGAATATATATGTAAAAAGAATATATATTTACAGAATTTAAAGATATCATCATAATCTAATTTTAGAACATTTTCTTCACACTAAAAAGAAACTTTATATCCATTTATAATCATTCCCATTCCCACTCTCTGCTTTAGGCCATCATGAACCTACTTTCTGTAAATATTGCCTTTTTTGAACATTTCTTTTAAGTGGAATAGTAAAACATGTGTCAATTTTGATCTGGGTTCTCTCACAGAGTATAATTTTTTTGAAATTAATTTCTGTTGTTGCATGTACTAGCATTTTTTTTCCTTTATAGCAGCTAATAGTTTTCCATTGTGTGGATGTTTCTATTTCTTGGACCACAGGCTAAGATTCTAAATTTATTCTGGTGCTTGTAGGCCCCTAAAAGATTATGAACTTTGATAAACTTAGAAACATATTGCAGATTTCAAAATCATCATCTAGTCAAAATGAATTATTTGGGATTGTGTCATATATCAAATAGCTTATTGTGTGAATTTGGGGAACAATACATGACTTTGACTTTGATTATCCAGTTTCAGCTCGTCATCTGAATTTCTTCCTTCTAAATCACTATAACAAACAGTATTAAATTAGTGAACAATAACCCCAGTGCTGAAATAATTTTCTCCTTTTCAACCGCCCTTATCATCAGTTGAGTATTTTACACTGTATCTAAGTAATTCCAAGAATTAATTCTTCAAGCAGTTTGTATATCTCATAATTACTCTTCCTATAACTCATTAAAACACACAAGATACACACAGAAATTAGGAAGAAATAAAAGCAAACGGGGATTGGATTAAAGATGGCGGCTGAGTAACAGCTTCGCTGCAACTGGGCACGGTGAGTCTGGGGAGAAAAGACTCCAGACATCTCTGGCTGGTGGGATCTGCCTATGATCATCCCTTTGCGGATACAGGGAGCCAGCAAGGGACTTCTGGACCCCAGGAGGAGGACAAAAACAGTGGAAAGCTGGCAAGTGGCTGCATGTGTTCGATCAACCTAATCACGCTGGCAACCGTGAGTACAAGCAGCAGTGAGACTGCAAACTGGAAAGGCCTTACCTGTGAACTTTTTTGGTGTTCTTGGACTTGGCGCTCCGTTGAGCTGCCT